>JAOEGT010047623.1:0-20539 GCA_025447795.1 Speoplatyrhinus poulsoni
TCGTGGTTTTTTGGCACCAGATCCGTGGTTTTCTTTTTGTTCGTTTGCACTCGCCTCCACAACCACAGCGTTACACAGTTACAGTGGACTGGACACCACGCAAAGTTTTTAAGTGTAATGTAATCCCATTGGTTGGTTAGTGCTCCATAGTATAAATTCAATGCTGTGTGCTGGGGAGCACTTTTCAGACTTGTCTCTACAGTATTAGCAAAGCACATAAAGAACACACGTACGGTTAGCCACATAAGGAACTTGTTTGACTAGGTGTTTAACCATTTCATTTGCAGTTCTGGGGATTTCACCCATTCAGCTTTAGCATGTTAGCTACATGGCAAATGTAAGGCTTCGGGATGAGACTAATTTAACTGAAGAATGTTAGCTACATGGCAAATGTAACAGAAGGCTTTGGGATGTAAATCTTCTGGGACGCTGGCTTCGGGAAGCCCCGTTGTCTGTGGTTACCAGTGTTTTTTGGGACACGCAGATGGCGGGCACACAAGGAGGGTCGTGGGACCGAGGGTCTGGCGGCCGTGTCTTGGCAGACGGGCGGGTCATCCGAGGCTTATGGAGGCACAGGGCCAGCCAAGGGTAAGCAGCCATACCGATACTTACGCACCACAGCGACTCAATGGGATGAAGCAGAGCCTAGAAATAAACAAGGCCCTTTTTCGTATAAAGGAGCCTTATTAAGTACGTTAAAGAGGGCACTACTTTTAAACGTGATTGATTCACGATAAGCACGTCATCAGTTCAAGACACACCTTTAAGCGGGAAGCCCGGCCGAACGTTGCAGAAATGCAACGATCAAGCGCACTGGGCTGACAGTGCCGAGTCTGCTCGTGCAATGGAAAAGGGCCACTAGTGAGCATATTTATTAAGGCTAAACCACATCATATAGGTCTGGATGCAGAAAGACAAGAATAGCAGAGTGTGACACAACCACAATACGAGTATGGTTTATTCACGCACATTAAAGGCAGCAAACGTCTTACCCTAGCAAAAGTATTTCAATTTTTTTAATATTTTTGAGGAAACGTGTAGTTCAGTGAAACAGTTAATTGAACATTCAGAATGTTCAGTCCACTGAACAGACGCAGCTAAACCACGCCCACACCTCAACTCAGAGGAACACACAATAAGACCCAACCAAACATTTACATAAACAGTACAAGTCACTGCTTCTGTTTCACAGTATAAGGATGCAGTTGTAGAGAGCGGATGCTCTACGTGGTACGCTAAAACCCAATGGGCTCTGGTGTGCATTGCGCGGGCATCTTTTGGAGGTGTCAGAGAGTGAGGTATAACTGCCCTCCACTAACCAACCCAGCAGCTTTACACCTCCTAAACCACATTCTCATCTGGGTCACTGCAGCAGTGTGATGGAGGTCTGTTCATCACAGGACTCAAAACCTGCTCCCATAGATTACAGAGTTAACACCATAGCAAGTAATGCTAAAGCCAAAGGTCTCTGGTGTATTTTGCCTGAGTGTCCACCGTCCTTTGGGGTGCGGTATAATTGCATGCACTAACCAAGCGACCACTGTTACACACTCTCAATCTTGTAAACTGTTCTTGTGTAGAATAATAGAAAAGTGATGTCCTTCAATAATCACATCCTTCATTCATAATTCAATATGCCTGAAGATACTGTATATGCCTGAATAAAATATTTCAAATTGAAGGATATAAAGTCAGCCTTGTTCTGCAACGCAATCTCTCTCTGAGACAACTGGACCTGCCTCTTATTAAAAATCATGAGAGAAGTGCTTATTTACCACATTTGACAAAGTGGATTCCGCATGTGTTTATTTGTGGTTTTCAAACACAGACCATCTGCAAAGTTTGCTGACAGTTGCTCTAAGATGACCACAGAGTGCTTAAATCTGCCTGTAATCAATGCAAGCCTCTCTTTTCTCGCTATCCTATTGTTTGAATGAGAGGCAGAGCTCTGTTACCCCAACATACAATATTTTATAAGCGACGAATAAAAACATGCTTGCATTTTGTTTTTAAGCACAGAGCATTCATGGTCAAAGTTAAAAGTGACAACACATCACCGTATTTTTCTTTTACGTTTTTAACTGTAACCACACATGACATCAAGCGCTTGCAATATGTTTTTCCTCTAAAACCTACAGTACTATATATTCCATGTAGATGGAGTGGGAAATTCCCTTTTTCATCTAAATTCAGACACTTCAATTTACCATTTCCTTTATCAAACTGTTTACTAATTTTGTTCATGTCTTTAGACTACCTAATTTCTCACATGCTGATTTGCAGACTTGCAGACAGGCGCAGAATTCAGTTGACAATGTTTTCCTCTCTTTCTCAATACATGTGTGTTCCCTATCTGTTTTAAGCATATCTAAAACTGCATTCAAACTATTCTGCCATTGTGTGTGGGGTGAATTTTGTTACAGGCCTTTGTTTCTCGCAAAAGGATCAGGTCAAACATTTGAAGTACAGCTTCTAACAGCAAGGACATTCATCATGACATTATAGCATAATGTAACTAAAACTAGCAGCCATTTCCTCTTAATATCCAAACCACACCAAACTCCACCAAAGCTAGTCCCCAAATGTTTTTTCTCTTCTGAAACAGAAGAAATAGATGTTTTCAACAAACTCCCTTGAGAACCCATCAATAATTTGTGAATATATATATATATACTGTGATGTGACTGAGGACATGGTTGTTTCAATACACGCAATTTTGAATGCAGAAAGCATCTTAGAATGCATTCCATTTGAGGGCGTTTCCTTAAATGGCTGGATCTGTATCAGTGACAATTGGACAGTTGTTAATCCAATTATATTAATTTACGCGCGTAGGTCTACTGTCAAGCATCAGCCATGTCTAACCTACCCAGACCTCACTATCAGCAGCAGGCTTCTAAAATAGAGATTGGCTGTCAATTACTTTGCAACTTAACTTTAAACTTAATTTAACACTGGAATCGGATCAGTACTCGGTATCGGCCAATACCCAAAGTGTCAGTATCTGTATTGGTATCGGGACTGAAAAAACTGGATCGTGCCATCCCTAGTCTAAATAATAGCTTTTATCATCTTCTGATTAAGAAATGTTCCTGCAGGAACATTTGCTAAAAGTGCTCTTTAAAAAACTACATTGTTGAAATGTCAAACTCATAAAGAGGCAAATTTGTTAAACTGTCACATCCCTTAATAATGAGAGACTTCAGTTTCCAATCTCTCAGCTATACGTTTTCAAATCCATGACCACGTTCCTCAGGCTAGCAACAATACAACTCATAAGACGTCCTTCTCAATCACAAAGACACATGGTAGACCTGAATGGACAGAATCAGAGCTCATTGAATGTACAGAACATGGTTGATTGATGTCTACAAAATTGGCATCGGACAATGTCTACAGTAATACATCGTGATATACCTTGAATTCCTTAGCCTAATTTATGAAAAAAAAGAGCTCTAATTCTAAATTACTATCTATGAAATTGAAGTAGTAGTTAATACATGACTATAAGCAGGTCGGCCAGTAGGCTACTTATATTTTATGCCCATTATCCCCTACTCACTGTGTTGCCGTACTTTTCCTCCGTAACCCCTATGCGTAGGCCTGGTCTGGTCTAGTCATGTTGATCTCTAATAACGGTGTCCGCGTCGGCAAATGTAGTCGGTAAAAATGGTTCTACTTTCTCTATCTGTAGCTACTTCGCGTTTATAGCCTACGTAATGAAATAGGACTCTTCTGAATTGGTGTGCATGATTTATCTGCTCATATAATTTGCGCAAAAGATGAACAGACAGCGATTGTCGTCAGCTAGCGAACAACCATATCATGGTAGGCACCGCAGGCTACAGCAAAGTAGGTGAGCACGAGCAGTAAACTATAAAGTTGTTTCATTTTGCTGTTGTTAGCATTACGTTAGCATAATGCATTGATTGCATTGCCAGATGTAGACAGAGATGTGTGATACAGCCAAGGCACAAGTGTGTGTGTGTGTGTGTGTGCGTGTGTGTGTGTGCGTGCGTGTGTGTGGGTGTGTGTGTTTGAGAAGGAGCGAGAGAGGGGAAGGAGAGAAGTAGGTGATCCTTATCACAGCAATTCGGCGAGCCTCGGAAACAGCGTATATACGCAGTGTTTCACTTGACTAGATATTTATAACTGTGTCTGAACGCTGCTTTAATTAACACTATTTCACCACTTTTTTAAAAATCTATTTGTTAAATCACGATGCCTGCAAAACATTGTGATGCCTGTTAGCCATCGGCGATGAACGATAGCATCGTATATCGGCACAACCCTAACGTGGACTCAGAGAATGTCTCGTTTACAGCATCGCTCTCCACACCAGTAAAACTCTGGTCTCTTCACACACAGGGGCTTTTTATTGGGATTCACATTGGTTTGACAGAGCTCTCCGTCAGCCTCTGAGCTGTACCCAGGAAAAACACTTGACGTGATTGAGATAGCAGAGACCATCACAAGTCAAAATCACATGACTTTTAAAACGAACGGGTCGTTTTTTGGTTCTTTTTTTTTCTCCCGCTGTCCTGTTAGCATTGCTTTCTCTCCTGCCCCACACCCATGGGCAATACATCCCCTTCTAAATCCCAGGGGAGAAAGCAGGGGCGCACAACTCTTGACCCCGTGCAGAGAGGAGGCTGTTTGATGGATGGCCAGTAAGGTCAAGTCTCTGATTGGTATTCAGCTTTCTCCATCGGAGCTCGCTGAACCAAAACGCCCCATCCTCTCTCGCGGGTGTAAATTATCACTTTGACTTTGATCGATACGAGGGGATGGATATATGCTGAACCTTCACTGTGGGCATGCAATGGGGAGAATATATGCAGCGCCTATAGCCTTGGATTATATGTCATTCGAGGGCTGTTTGACAACTTCACTGTGTCAAGGTTCTATGAACGGATAGATTTGCCGTGTGAACCACACAGAACCTACTGTACACAATACACATAATCTCTACACTCACTACACTACAACATACACCATCCATAGACTGTATGTGTGTATATATATATATATATATATATATATATATATCCGTGACGTCACCCATAGCTTTTCTCAGTAACGTATTTGAACACTGCGCTGGCTATGGCCGTCGCCATTATTGCAGTACCTCACTCCGCCTCACTCCATTCCAATTATGATACAATGCATGGTTAATATATTTTTAACAGATGAGTTATAAAAACAATCACCCCTGTGCAGTTGTCATGAACATGGAGACTAGCTATAGCGACCAAACCTGTTTTTTGAACCAGGCTGTAAACATGTTTATTTTTGCTGTAAATTCAGACATTTTAACATTAGATTCTATGGGGATCGACTCCCTTTTGCAGACAGTCTCAAGTGGCCATTTGATGAACTGCAGGGTTTAGCACTTTCATGTTTGTTGTATTCATTTCTCTGCACGGGAGGTTCCCTCTTGTTACACTCTATTCTCCCCTAGACAGACACACATGCACTCCCTTTGTTCATCTCACACACACACACACGCGCACACGCACACGCACACACCATCTCAATGTTCAAAAAGCAGTGCTGAGAAAGAGGTTTGACTGTTTACTTTTTTGAGGATGTTAGCCAGAAAACCAATAATTAGTGATGAAAACAACAGTGCTAATTGTTTTGTTGTAAATGCTTCAGATTATTTACCTTATTTACATTACCTGGGCATGTCAAGAAGTAGTCTATACACATCACTCATTGCGTCAGTCTTATTTTATTTTTTTAACAAATATTCAACATGTTTACTTTGTGGCGGATATCAATTTACGGAGTTATTGGAAAGGGCAAAGACCATAACAGGTTCTAAATGGCAATGCCTATCGTGGTGGGGGAACACCACTGGACATAGCAGGCAGGTTTTAATAACACAAAGAGCGTCTGAACGCTGTTTAACTTTGTTCTTGCTACTGTGCTTCATGTGTGAAGTGAACAATAAACGTGGGGCAGAAAGATACAGATAAAGATACATCCTACCTGCCAATGTAATAAGCTGTCACCAATAAACATTGTAGTTAGCCTAAAGAAAATACCATAGTAATAATAAATACAATTAAAAAAAATACTACTAATAATAATAAAAATAATAATAAATAATAATATTAATAACAGTAACGACAACAACAACGTATTTACACGTTAGTTTTAGCCTACACGTGCCGACGGTGCCGTTGATCATTCAACCTCGCTGGCAGCAACGCTGCCTCCGACGTTATGCCCGGATTTATAAGTGGATGCAGACAAAAGCACAATACAAACGATACAAATGAAAGGAGCGCAATGACCAGCCAATGTGCGCGCCCAATGCGTTCCGCTCCATTGCCTTGATGTGGTGAAAAGACTAGATGTCAAGCGGAGGACCGGGATGACGTTACCATAGGTAACGGAGGACCTACCTGTCATCGTAGCAGAAATCTGCGTCCAGTGTGTTCAGATAGAGAAGCACAGCAACGGCGGTGCACAGAAGCTCTGCAATCATCTCTCAACACGATAACAGATGGCAGGTAAATGGAAAAAATGTCATTAGATTGTAATCAGGTCCCGCTTCTAGAATGAGCTCTTAATTCGTACGCTCCACAACAAGACGCAGAGCATTTCCCATTGCAAGCAAAGTGTCTCAAAGTTTGCGCCTCCCCGGCCATGTTGGTTTTAACCCATTTTGTTCAATAACGGGTCAGATCCGTTTACACATGACGTATGGTCGAGGTCTCTCCATCTCCGGGTTTGAGCTGTGCGCATTTTGCTGTTGTTGTCCTCTGTGAGCACATCTTTTGCCGCGGCACAGATAGCCCTGTTCTGAGTCGCATGTGGTCGAAGGGGGTTTGCGCATGCGCGGAGCGCCCACTTTCACTTGACACTCCTAAAGGTGATATTAGGCCTATGTTAGCCTACAGCATGCCTGTCACCGTGATTACAAGTTTGTTTCAATCAACAAACAACGAGCCTCCTAGTTTCAACCACAAGGTTAATTCCAGACCCAAAGAATGAAAATGTTATTGTTAATCTACAAATGGGATACTAAACAGAGGTGTGTGTGCACCAGGAGCGTGTCTAGGACATTTCTACTGGGGTAGCACAGGGGTGGCAAAGATATTTGTGGTGGTGGCTACAGAAGAACATTTATTTATTTATTTATTTGGTTATGGGCACTTTATTGGTTATGGCATGCTGGAGTTGCCCGTGAGTATAAATGTGAGTATAGATGTTTTTCACGCATGGCCAGTCAGTTTGAAATGTGTTTGAAACGTGCCGCGCGCTGAGCTGGTGACCCACTGAGCACCAGCTGGACCTAAGCCTGTCCAACAGTGGGGGCCTTCACTCCACCATTAAAGAAAAGCAGATGGTAGGTGGGTGTAAGGGCATATTCCGCCAGTGAGCGGTGAGATCCAGAGATCGAATGGGGTTAGAAAGTCATTTGTAACGCTGGCATTCAATGACCCTGACCCTGGCCCTGTAGGACTATTTAAAGGGGTAGGAGCAATGTTGTTTTTGCACCAGAGACGAATGGAGAGGCACCTCCTCTTTCCCAGCATTCCAGTGTCGGGAGGTAACAAATGAGAGTTGAAGCAAGCAAGCCATGTCATTTGAAGGACATAATTATCTCCGTGGAAACATCAAAACGTCGGGGCACTGTAAAGGTCTGCTGTGTAAACTTGAACACACTCCTTGCAACCATTGCTTTGGGTCATGATGAGCGTTCACTAACACATAATGTCAAATGCAGGAGAATTTCAAACCACTAAGTGCAACAACAAGAGATCTGTCTCCAACCCAGCACAAGCAATTAAGGTATTAGTAAGGGGAAAGAAGGAGAAATTATCCCTGTAAAGGAATGTAAACAGGCCGCGGGCAGAACTAATCATATTGACTGATTACTTTATTCTCACTGTTTCTGCAGGTAATGTTGTTTTGCCCACCCTTTAGGCCTGAACAAGCTCCTGACACAACATACTTTTTAATATTTCTCCCTTGTCCTTATTTAGCTTCTGGCGACATTCAATTCAGATTTAATTCATAACATGCACCAATTATTTCAAGTAGCCCTAGTTCTTGATTGTATTGTGCAGGGTTGGGTATATATGGTTAATTTTGAATGTTATATGTTACAGTTAGGCCTACTACTGTAGTTACCAGACTAACATCAGTAATGTAATTTTTCCGTTACTTAAAAGTAATAATCAAATAAAATAAAAAAAATATTCCACTGATTCCACTTACTATACGATTTTTTTGTAATCAATTACTTCCCAACCCTGGTGACGTGTTATACTGTACCACTCACAGAAACCCACATTTTCTCATCAGTCTCTCAGTTTCATTCTCTCAGTTTCTAATCAAAACCATTTGTAATGCCACTTTTTGTTTCAGTTATGAAATACATACAATAATAAATAACAATACAATACAGTATAATTTGTTTGTTTGTAGTACAGCTAAATTGTGAGTGCTGGGAAGAACTGACCAACAGGCTAACCTCTAAATATCTCCTTACATTTTGGGTCAAGAACTATTGAGAGATTTCCTCCCTTGTTAAGTGTACAAAGCAACACATTTTCTCCCCCAGTACCTTCACAGCAGATACACATCAAACAGGAAGGACATAATCACAGTTGGAACAGCAGTATGAGGCTCCACCTTCACAGAAATAGCATGCCTGGCGTATTAATATGCCCTGAAAGAAAAGAAGAATCTGGAAAAGGAAAAATAAACATGACTGATTGATTAATGCATCAGTGTATCAGGGAAGTGTACAAAATGACATTAAATAAGGCATTGTTACCATATATGCCATTATGATTTATGAATTTCATTAAGAATGTAGTCTTTTATTCAAAACGTAGTGATTTAAAGCTACTCAGTAAATATCTGTACTGTATGGTCCCCTGGCTGTCTGTTCTCGTCACAGTGAAAAATAAACCTGGTATGTCTGTACAGCCCAGCTGGCTCTGTAAATAGGAACACAAACAGAGTGGTGCAGAACGCACCACACACTTTCCCAGCCTGAGCAATGTGTCTAATTTGGGGGCGGAGCCTCTGAGTGCACACCCTATGGCATTGAAGGGAGCATTTTTTGTTTTGATAGAGGTCAAATATCATAAATAACAATCATCTTCCGGCATCGCTGACTTCACCTTTAATTCCATTTAAGACATTAAGAGACATTAAGATCTATATTCCTTCCTAACCAACGTCAAAAACATTTAGTTCTTTAAACATCTTTACTGTAAATCTTATATTGTTTACAAAAGTAAAGAAAATTATAAAATCTTTCATATTACAAAAACATAAAGCTAATAGGTGTTTAGAGACACAACTGCGTACAGTATCATAGGTGACCTGCAGTTTATAGTTTATTTCATCTACAGGTATAACACAGGAATTCATGTGATAATTTATTTGTTGGTCAAATACTTCATATTGCTTTAATTTGATGTACTATCTGGAAAATATAACAGCAGATTAATGGAAACGTTGACTCAGAAAGACAGATATTGTTTTCGGGGAATGTCAGATGAATTGTTTTTGCATCTGTATTGTTATCACAGAAAATCATCAGGAATGGTTGTGCGTTCTGCAGCGCTTCTGTTCAGGAGACAACGGACAAGGGTTGAGGCTGGCACTGCATCACTGTCGGGTGTGGAACATGGTTGCTATCAAAGAAACAATGCACGATGACATCACCTTACGACAGCGGCTCTAATCTACGAAGAGTGTGTGCAACAACCAGGCAACTCTCCGCGTTCTCATAAGCATGGCATCTGATACACCGTGAAAATCTGTTCATCACTGCAGGGCTGTGATGGCAACCATTTATTAGGTCTGTCTATACTGGCAACTTTCTTTACAATGGCCATCAGCCAAGCCATTCCCCAAAGAAATCCTGTTTGCCCTTTGAACAATGAGAATAGCAGGACATCATGATTGTCTTCAGATGGAAGCCATCAGCAGTGTGTGTGTGTGTGCGCGTGTGTGTGCATGCGTGCGTGCGTGTGCGAGAGAGAGAGATAGAGATTATGTGAGTAGGGTACATAAAATGATATTTGTTGGAAAATATTATCTTGACATTGCATATTCAGGACTGAGAGAGGACACATGGCACAGTAAAACTATCAAATATAGTTTGGATGCCTCACACTAATCAAGCAAACCACAAAGTCACATGGGCAAAACAATGAAAGGCTCACAAAAGCACCCCGTGCTCTGAATAAAATCTAAATCTAAAATCCTATTAGATTTATCTAAGTGCAAGCCCCACAGTGGCATAGTCAACCATCATATAGCTCGTAAAGTCTGGTCACATTTTGGCAGTTGTGCCAAAAACGGATACAATGTTTGCTTGACATTTGAAGTGTTGTCATAAGGCCTAATCCCTTAAGTGTGCTGAGAAATTTGAGAGGGTGGGTCATATTTAAATAAAGGAGTTGCAAAAAAAGACCCCTCCCTCTTTTTAAATTATAAATAAGCAGTTTAATACGTTTTGTTACCATATTTTAGAGGCAAATTAGTGAGAATGTAACAGAAAACAGAACTATAAAAAATAAATAAATAATACTTGCATAATTCTGCAAGAAGGATGCTAAACTCTCGCAGAATGCGCATTCGTCTACCAGGGGAATGCTAAACTACCGATGAGGCAAAGGGTAATATGAAAATCTATATTAACGGTGACTAATATTATAATCATTTGCTGCAATAACGTGACCATAGAAGCTTAAATCCTAAATCCATGGACCCCATCGAGTTAAAACAACTGTGTAAGGGGAGAGGCAGAGAATAGTTTGAGCCTTGGAGAGCTGTAGGGGAGGAGTAGAGATGAATGTCTGTCACTAAGGCAAGGGGGAGGAGCATAGAATACACTGAGTGTGTGATGTTGGTTTTAACCACAAGGGCAATTATGAACAGTGTCCCTTTAAGTTTCAGAAGATTCTCCATGGTTGTTGACAAACAAAAGAAAAGCAAGAAGCACTTAAGTCAGTATTAGTCACAGCCATTGTTGCTGCTGACCCTGCTACACACAGTTAACAGTGAGATGAGGCGATGATAGGACGTGTGGGGTGAAGCGTTTGACACCCTCTGCTTACTTCCTGCTTGTGCTTGGCGGTCAAAGGTCGCAGGGGTGACAGGGAAGGTCGTCCTAATGAAGAGCATTTCCCCCATTTAGACGGTTTCCCTCTCCCCGTCCTGAAACATGTTATCTCCTCCATTAAGCAACAGGTCAGGAAATGGCTGTCACTTACGTCCGTGCCTCCCAAACTATACATATTTCTTTTTTGCGTTAGAAAAATATGTGTTTAGTTTAGTCTGTGTGTAGCCATGCAATAGATGTTGCTCCAAGGAAGGTCTTTTTTTTGTTGTATACTTACAGTGTATACATAAACACATGTGCACACAAGTTTCAAGGACAAGACCAGTCAAACAGGCCCCGACTCAACAGACCACAACATATGTGCATCCCAATACAGGCCACATGCACATCTTGAAATGCTTGGATCTGTGCACGTCCAGTGTAGCCATGGACTGTACACTCAGTGCGGTATATATGGTCCAGATGCACCAAAGAGTCTCCCCGTATGTCTTCACAGGGACAGTGTTAAATCACACAAATAAGCTGAAGTGGTTATAATGGACCTAGGGCTAGCTTAAAGATGCTACAAGCTGCTATCGCCTTGGTGACGAATGATAGCAGTGATGGCAGATGAGGATATGGGGTTAAGGCAGAAAATATCAGGGTTTCTCTCATCCTGCTTTGTTTAAACGTGTCTTATCACAGGAGCACACTTGTTTATGGTGTACTCCTAATGTGTCCGGAATTACCCTTTAGTTTGAGGCCAGCGTTATGGTCTTTTTTTTTTTTTCTGTTTGAATATCAGAGGTCTCCCGGGTGCTGTGTGAGCTAGGGAGGAAATGCAGGGGTTATATGGATGCTAGAATAACATTAGTAGGGTTTTATTTATTTATTAATTTTTTCCTTTAGCACATTTCATGTTTTATTATTTTATACTTTTCTGAACTCATATGTACAGGGCATGAGTTTCTCCGGGGCTTTAAAATCAGGCAACAGTGGCATTCAGTAATATCAGTAGCCTATAGCTCAGCTGTGAGCTATAGATATTTTAATGTGCAGCATTGGTAATTCCATATGTGGCACATCATTTCTGCTTCCTTTCGTTTATAATGCCCACTAATGCGAGTCATGGCTCTGATCTCTATAACCTTCACTATCAAGATGGAAGGAGACAGTAAGTTATGGAATGAAAGAGTTCCACTTGACCCTTCTCTTTTCTCTGCTTCCTCTGGCTACAAAACTAAAAAGGGAAATTCCAGATTTACAAAACAAGTAGACCCTCCCTGCTCCTCTAATCCCAGAATTCCCTGTGGTCCCCGACCATGTATTTAAAAGCAACTGATATTTCAAGAGTCTCACTGAACCAACACAAACTCTGAAATAAACATGACAACCCATATCACCCAAACAAATATATTTTACATGTGTTGTGAGGAATGTCTTTAAATAGTGTCCAGTCCACCACAGTATATTTTTCATGTAAATATTTATTACAAATCTAATAAAAAACTAAACTGCAGCAACAACAAACAACAAAAACATAGCTAAAAATTGTACAGCACTCCATGTCCTGAATGCACATACATACACTGCAATGCAATGTGGGTGAAACCAGCATTACAGACATGTTGTTATGGTTAGAAATGTAGACAGAGCATGCGTGCTCCTCTTATCCACATAGTTCCCTCACATCTACTCCCCTCCGGCTACAGACAGGTGTTTCAACATATGCAGTACACACTGACCTGGGACACAACTGCAGGGTTTCAGTCGGGCTAGAACACATGTTCAAGCGGCGTGCCTTCAAATACCAACTGAAACTAAATGTGGCCGATCACATCCTCAGTCTCTAGGCCATTGTGGAACGTTTGCGTCGTCACAACCAGGCGTTCTTTACCCCGACGGTGGCGTAGCATCTCGGAGACAGCACAGGATCAAAGAGCTGCACTAATGCAGAGAATGGCACTTCCTCCTACAGCGCAGACAAACACACACAAAAGAAAACGTACATCAGAAACCTCTTGCTTTCGCCCCTGTTTGTATTTGCTGTCTCTCTCAGGACTCAGGACGTTCCGGCTGTTAAAGACTGCTCCGACCAATCCCTTAGGGTTGAACATCTGTGCAAATATTGTCTCAGGTGTTCCGTGGGCAAAACCAGTTATCATCAACCAGCAGCCTGCTCCTCTACCATGTCCCCCTGTGATTGGGCAATGCTGCCAGCACACCTGGGTGACACACACACACACACACACACACACACACACACACACACACACACACACACACACACACACGCACACACACACCAACCCCGCCTAATTATTCTCTCTTCCATCTCCAGGAACACGGCGTATTACAATATTCATGATGTTATAACACACAGTTCCATTACAGTTACATTATCCTCTTTGAGGAAGCCTGTTTGACATATAGTTGCTTGCATAACCAGAGCCTCAAAGCCTTCCCGGATTACACACTTCCTTGCATCGGCCTCCGACCTCAGATCAGCATGTTTAGTTTGGCCGGAGAACGCAGAGATGTTAAATTGCAAGCCATATCTTATTAAGCTGACACCTGTACCCTCGACAGGCCGAATGAGAACTCCCCGCGGTTCAGGGGAGATTTGTACGCGCTAGCACATTCATCATTGGGGGGGATGAGAGGGCAAAACACGCTTCAAATCCCAGAGAGTGTACGGTTAGTACAAACATATCAAAAGGCTCATAAATCAGTATATAGTTGGGTTCTAAGAGGAGAATGTGTGGGTGTTGGTTAAACCAGCCGTGTAGTTTAAAAGAGGCTTGTTTTTCTCTGGAGTTCAAATCTTAACATTCTAAGTTAACACAGTATGTGTGACTTAATGATTATATAAAAAGGAGTCATGGGGAACATTTGCTCTCAGCATACAGATGCAGAACTTTAATTAAGAGAGCGTCATGATGAAAACATTCTCTGGAGAAGTCACAGAGAGCTTAAGACTAAAGCTTAACAAAAAGGTGTGCGGAAATGCCTGGAAAAAGCTGGAGTTCATTGTAGACAGTGTCAAACCAGAGTGCTCTCGTATTTCAGAATACATTTGCAAAAGCACACATAGGTAACACATAGGTACAAAGCCTCACATTCCCCCTATACTGCACATGAGTTTCTTGTTGCTACTAATGTTACCTGTTCTTTCAGGTAGCACAGCCGATCAAGAAGAATCAGTCCTTCGATACACGGAGCCAAGGTCACCTTCAGCTATACAAGAAAAGGTAGCACAGAAAATAGAGAAGTGAGTATACTGCAAACTCAGGGTTGGGTAGGTTACTTTTTAAATGTAATATGTTGCAGTTACTAGTTAACAGACTGAAAATTATAATCAGTAACGTAAATTTTGGATTACCTACATTTAGTAATGTAAACTGATTACTTTCCATTACTTTTAGATTACTTCACACACAAACATTATTTGAAATGCCATCCAAAGCAATTTACTGCATTGCCGCGCCAAATATTTATATTGTTGTAAGTGTTTGTTGATCAGGGGATCATATTAAAGGTAGAACTTTATTTCAATAATTGATTGACATTAATGAAAGGTTAATAAGAGAACAGCCGATTGTTTTATGCATTTGTCTTCTGCAAACTTCCCTTTTATATTTGAAAGTAGTCCTAGAAGTAATCGACACATTTTTTTTAAATACCTGTAATCTGATTCCACAATTGTAGTTGGTAACTGTAATGGATTACAGTTACAGTTTTTTCGTAATCAGATTACAAGTAACTGATTACATGTAATCAGTTACTTCCCAACACCGCATGCTGATGTGTGTCTTCCCAAAACAGCAGTACAGTACATAACATGTAACCCCACTACATATTCATGCGCAATCAAAATGTAGCCACAACCCACACTTTAGAAGCTCATTAAAAATAATGATTGTAATAATAGCTTCACTTTCTCGCCTGCAAATCATCTTGAGACTCTTGGAGGGCGATGATGCCCACTCTAGGAAGCACAGCTTTGAGAGATATACTCTCTAATTGTAATGTTCTTCCTTAATAGCACGTTTGAATGTTGCTACCATACCATGGCGCTGTTATTATCCAGTGTAAATATGAGCCTTATAAAATAAAAAAAAAACGGCAGCTGCACAAATTTTCCATGTGGGTAATACAGCCCTAGTGTCGAGGGCAATCCCCAAAAGCCATTTTACTGTTTTATTACACGAAAGAGCTGTGGTATTTAGGTTGACACCACAATTAGTGGTCTTAGCTGAAACCTAAGAGCAGTTATCATTCCAGCGTTAGGGCTGTGAAGATAATAATGAACTGACTTAATGGACGCCAATGTCGTCGGGGGCATTATGTGTGTCGGGTTACACAGAAAACTAAGAGGAGCTTAGACGCGCTATTGTATTTGTTGTGTAAATCTAAACCCAGGTGAGCACCGCCTGATGACTTCTCATGAACACGAAGAGCTTGGACAAATGTAACCGGGGGCCGAGGGGATCTCCGATGTTGTTCATTCACGGCGGACGGACGAGCTTTAATCACTCACCGTGTTAAAGGCATGCATCTCGGCCATCCGCGGTCTGTATGTGTCGTAGTACAGCTGAATGGCGCTCTTGGAAAGCTGTGGCAGGTGAGAGGAAGGTAGAATGATGTTGAGAACAAGAGAGAGCCAGAGAGAAGGCTTGTGGCTGAGGCTGCACACAATAAATAACTGTTTCAAAGCCAGTCAGCACATATCGTGTATACTGCTGCATGGAAAGGCAATTCCTCTAGAGGTATGTTATGCATGATTATATAACCTGCTGTTTTGACTCGACTTTGTGACTTTACATTGAAAAAAGGACAGCTTAATCTAGATACACATACCGTTTGTCAAGTCACTTAGAATAAGTTACTCAATTACACGTAATATTCCAAACTGTGGAGATGTAGCGGATATACCCAGTTTGACTGCTAACCCATTAGGATTGCAAAAGTATTTAACCTTTTCCCTGACATGTTGGGATAGCTTTACACTCTATTTTTGGAATGTGCTGAGAGAGGTCGACAATAAATAACCTTTGATTCGTCCAGTTCTAGCTTGCGCAGTGCTCTGCGCACGTAGTCCTCGAATGAGTTGGCCTTGGAGTAGATGTTGCCCACTCGCTTCTCACTGTGAAGGGGTCGCGCGCACGCACGCGCACACACGCACACACACACACACCAAATATGAGAAATATTTACCATTCTACTTACTAGTCTATTATTGAGCATTTACCACACACACACAGGCAAACTGTCTCTTTGCGTTGCCAGCTAACTTCTGGCCAATGGCCACAAAGTAAAAAACACTCATTCATCACCCACCCCCCCACATTATAGCAGCAACACAAATCAAATGGTGACCTATGCAATGTCTTACAAACTGAGTAGCAAGGAAACAAATGGATATACATGTACATCCCAGACCTGTTGTCATTGTACCGAAGGTCATAAGGAGACACAGATTACACTTATACTACTGGGGGTGTTGGGTACAGACGTGTCAGCTATGGTTTGTATATTTTCTAGGAATGTGAAAACAAGAAATGGAAATAGGGAGTTCACTCTATAGCTGTCGAGATTGCTCGACAGCTATAGCTGCCAGGAACACTCACTCTATCTGAGCTGTGAAAGATTTAATGTTTAGTTGAATGTTTAATCATAAGAACACTAGCGAGAGATATTCTGACTGTAAAAAATATTCACTGATGTTTTATCAATTCAAGTCTGCAGCCAGCTTGTCTAGTAAGATGATGCATTATGGAACAGAGGAGAGACACCATTTCTATTGTAAAAGTAGAAGTACCTTTTAAAGGAGCCATAGTGGTCCCTTAGAATAACATGAAGAACTGCCCTGTAGAACAGAGACTCCATCTGAATCTAGACAAAAGGGGGGGGGGGGGGGGTTGCAATTTATTACAAAGTAAAAAATATATACAAATAAAAAACAAAACCGATTATTGTAATTGATATTGCCTCTTTATTCATATGGTGGTTTTATGAAACATTAAATACTAACATTTCTGTAACACTTTGCTTTTTCTGAGACAAGCAATCAAGTTTGGGATTCCAACCACGGTTTCAACATGTAATCAATCTCTGCCGTTATTACATTAATATTTATAAACATTCCTTATTAATGGCCAATGGTGTCACATGCTGGCATTAGCCTGCAGCTCTGCATGTCAAATATATATATTGTAGTCCATCATCATTTCAAAGGAATAGAAGCAATAATGAACTGTTTGTTTGAATGTATATATGAGCTTGGATAAAGATGATAACATCTTGCAAATGCATATTGAATTAGCGGGTTTTCTGCATCATGTAATTCAACAGATTCTTAACAATTTGGTGTGTGTGATTTAGAAAAGCTCCCAAGGCATAGAATTACTGTGTACATGTGTTACTTACCCCTTGACCCATAGAAACTCTCTCCAAAGCCTGTTTTTACAAAAATAGTTAAATACCATGCTATTATTTAGAATACAAAGGGTTAGCTATATAGTTACATGCATTTCATAATATAAAATCAGCAGTAGTGCAGAAAATAAGGCAATAGATGTATTAACCATTTACTTCTACTGAATACAACAATTACCCACTAGAATACCAACTAATACACCCACATTACTATAAATAAATACACAAGTATTAAGGCTATGCATGTGTACATTTTGGGGTTAATTCAACTCACCAAGCAGGCAGACATCCTAGCATTTCGACCACAGAACCAGGAGTAGCTCCTGAGATATTGACTCATGGGAAAGCCATAGACACTGCTAGAACACTCTGGAAACACATGCGCATATACAGTATTATGTCTGTTTGAATGGCTTGAGAAATTGATTGGATATATTTTGGTTTGAAAAAAATCTAATCAGTACATAGAAGGAATGTGACAACATCTCAAAGGCATCGCAAAGAGGAAACTCTATTTGCTTCCTCTTGATTCTTTGATTCAAGAGACCCTTCCTGTCTCGATTCACCAGCAAAAGAGTCCGGTAATCTCTCTGGGATCTGCTACATAGACTTAAACAACAATACGTCTATAGAAACAACCAATGTTGCTTGTGCTGAGAAGTGGAAAGTCAAATTACATTAGAAATAAAATTGTTTCTACTTCCTAACAGAAATGTATGAGAGAAAAATTCCCAGTCTAAATAAACCCCCCCCCCACACACACACACACACAATGAATGCAACAACCTGACAGCTCACAATCCTTTTCATGTCGTTTGTGAAAGGGTCAGTTGTTAAGGCCAAAGCCCCAGCAGGACTAAAGGCATACAGTCAAGTGAAGCAGGAATAACATGTTAGAGGCCTACGGGGGCTTCCCATCCTTGAAACACAAAACACTTGCACATTGGCCCCTTGCATTAGCTTGCCTTCTGCTCAGCACATGGCACGCGGTCGACGGCCCTCCGAGTCAATCGAATGGGACAAGCGTTTCCCTCTGACCGAAGGTTGGCTCACAGTACACACAGTTAGGTGTTTACACTAGCTAGCATGCGAGGTTCATCTTGGCTGTGCAAAACACGACAGAAGTGGCCAAAAGCACAATATCGGTCTGCCCACTTCCGTGCGGTTGCCGCTTGGTAAGACACATTACTGACATCACAGCATGAGTACAGACAAAGACACATGTCTGGAAAAGTCACCAAGCTTTAGACCCCTCCGCAATGGCCCCTGCGTAGTTATTCTTTCAGGGAGTTATCAAGACTTGACATATATAAAAACACACGTATCTAATGCAGTAACCGCCTATATTTATGTGTAAATGGCATACGTTTTGAACTAGCTTCCAACTGCTACATTTGCACTTCTCTATAATTAAGCTTTTCAGCTCCGTGGCAGTTTAGTTCCTCTTTGGGGTGAGGTAGCCCACCACTGGAGTTGGCCCGCATCCCAGACTGCACTGCTAAAGGGCCAACGGAGCGACAGTGCGGGTGCGTTCGTGTGTGAGAGAGTGAGAAAGAATGAGAGTGCCTATGTTTGCACTGGAAAGACGCACACGCACACACACACACACACACAGAAGGCCTCGAGTGTTTTCAATCGGCTTTTATGATGTCATGAGCTCCTGACTCGAGCTGCGTTGTTGCCCTGAGGAAAGAATGACGCAGGTCGCCGCATAAACCGGCCACAGCGTGATATTAAGCAGCAGATCTCATTAATACTCATAATCATAATCTTCAGTGTGGTGGAGGAAAGTAAACATATATATACCTGACTCAGATTAGAACAGCTTTACATCACACCTATGTTACTACCATAGGAGGTGACTCTGACTTGAACAATGCGGGAGTCTGGAGTGTCTTCACAAAGCACAGCGGAAGTCTAAGCAAAGGGTACAAGGGAAACCCCTGCTGAAGTAAGATTTATTACCCACAGGTAGTAGAATCAATCATTTGCCAAATGAATTCCTTCTAAATGAAAAGGTTGAGAATAGCTCATTTTCAAAGCCCTCAAACAGTCATCCTAAATCCATAAATCCATCCTAATGACTCTAACAGGGTCCCCACGCTTAACTCTGTCTCCAGAAGCACCGAGCCAGCTTGCCGGGCAAGCAACTCCACTCGCTTTTCTGGAATCTTCTACCCATGTCTGTGTTTCTATGACTTTATGTGGCCCTGCGCTCGGGGAGACGTTTCACTTCACAGTGGACCAGAGCAGCTACGGTGGACACCGCAGGTTATGAAGAGTGTGAGCGGTGCGAGAGACGAACCAGAGCGAGGTTGGGAGCGGGCAGGGCATCAGCTAGTGCTCCGTGAAGCTTCCCATACAATAGAAACCATATGTCTTGTAAATGTGGTGGGAGTCTGTGTGTGTGTGTGTGTGTGTGTGTGTGTGTGTGTGTGTGTGTGTGTGTGTGTGTGTGTTTTTCTCCAAAGACTAGAAGTGGTCTGAACACATACACACACACACACAGTGCTAAACGTGTGTGTGTTTTATTAAATGTATTGGATACGGTCCCACCAATGTAAAACACAAGTAAATGTGCACACACGCACGCACACACATCCATATAAAGTGTGTGTGTTATTCTCCAATGCACACACATCCTCTCTCAGTATGTGAACAAGTACACGCTAACGTGCACACACACGCGGTATTGAAGTACCATGAATAGTGTATGTGTGTGTATGTGTGTGTGTGTGTATGTATGTATGTCCGCTGGATATTATGCTGGCTGTGTGTGCACGCGTGAGTGTGCGTGTAGGTATGTGTGTATGCGTGTGTGTGTGTGTGTGCGTGCATGCGTTAGTGTAGCTATGTATGCGTGTGTGCGTGCGTATGTGTGTGTGTGCGCGTGTGTGTGGGTACCTCGCTCACGGTGCCCGGGGGCGGGGTCAAACTCCTCAGACAGCAGGTGGTAGCAGCAGCCCACAGCGCACACTGAGGTCAGCTCTGGTCTGGACACAAACATCCTGAGACTGC
>JAOEGT010047634.1:0-20539 GCA_025447795.1 Speoplatyrhinus poulsoni
CGCTCCATAGTCCCCTCACTCGCGAACAAGACCCCGATGTACTTAAACTCCTTCACTTGGGGTAAGGACTCATTCCCCACCTGAACTAGGCACTCCATCGGCAATCATGAATTACAAAATGCTGTAGAGAATATATTATGTTTATTTGAGCTCAGTGTTTTGCCATTTTCTCCTCTCCTCACTGTGTTCAGAGGGCCGCTCTCCAATATAAATGCAATGTGAGCATAAGCCTGGGAGAGAGAGATGTGGAGGGGTGAGTCGTTGGACAACCAATCAATCTATTTATTAATTACATTTACAGAACATGTGCTATTTTGTGATATGTATCGTTATCGGGATATATACGATTACCCATATCGGGAAATTAAATGTTCATATCGCACAGCCCTATGTTCGGGGCAGAGCTTCTGAGGGAGCAGCCTATGGCATTGAAGGGAAATGTGTTTTTGTATTGATCAAGTTCAAATGTCAGCAAAATTGTCCAGAACGCCTTCCTATACTTTTATCTGAAAACACTGTTTGGTACTTTACAATGCACGTTTGATTCTTGGTACTGGAGCTCAGCTTGCAGAAGCTCGCTTGGAAAACTTCTCACACTGCTCGCACGTCCCTCCCACTCATGTCTGGGGATTTTCAAGCAGATCCAGAGAGTGGCTGCATTTAACTGGTCCCCTGTCCTCTGCACAGGAAGAGATTGATTGTGGCGTGTGAGTCATTCGGTGTTGGAGTGCAGAAGAAAACGCATAATATTTACATACAGTGGGGCCCAAACGTCTACATCCACCACCTATAAATCATTCCTTATTCCTCTCCTTCTGTCTCTTCGGTTTCCCCTTCTCTGTTCTTACTGTTATACCACACTTTCTATACTTGGAGCTAGACATAGGCTCCATCTCCCAAATCTGCTAATCTCTTTCTACTACCGCTATTGGACTAAAATAAAACAAAGCCTCATTTACTGGTTAAAGGAACTGCCAACACTCAGAAAAAAAAAGAAAGAAAAAAGAGTTTAGAGTTCATGAAATGGATATACTTAGACAATGTATCAATGTATCATAGAGATATTGTAATACGGGCACCCAAAACAATGAGTTTGAGTGATTACAAAGTAAAATGATTGCTGTAACAGCTACTCGGATGAAGACATTAAATGGCTAGTAAGGGAATGCAGGGCACCAGCAGGCAACTCCTCTCAGTGAGTCTGCCTAGCCCATGTGTGTTTTGCTCAGATGTGTTCTGCCATTGCTTCCCCTATGAAAGCAAACGAGCTAACTGGATTACGCCTGCTTTTAAGAGGCAGACATTTCATTGCAAAACTCACTTTCCCCTCATACATACAGCGGAACAGGCAATCAGCGTCTCTTTACGCGTTTCCTCCCATGTTCTTATTTCCTCATCATAGGCATCAGGATGGAAGTGAACCTTGTGACTCTGCGTTCCTACGGCAGGCAGAATGTGTTTTTTTGTTTTAGTTAAAAGTATCAGAATCGTGTCATCGTGACAATCGTGACTCAAATATGTAGGCCCCACAAAATACATTGTGTGCACTCAATTTCAAAATATATTTTTGTTTCATTAGTTTGGAAATGACCAGACCTTTGTAGCGACTCAGACAGACTCCAATGTACAGTAACAGCTTGGAACAATGCTTATTTATTCAGAGGATGCTGGGTTGAGCAGAGTCTGCAGTATAGTCTGTGTGCCTGTTGTTAACAAGGGTTACCTATTTTGAAGACTGATATTCTCCCTGTGATTTTTATGTGACAGTTATTACATCATTAGTAACCTCCCAATTAAAAATAAGAAGGAAAAAAATAATGTATAATTAATAATATATTAATCATAATAATCATAATACAGTATTATAATATAATAATATTGGTTTCTCACATTATATTCTCACAGGATATACAGATTCAATCATCACATATCAACTAATATCCACAAAACCACTGTTTCATGCTAGAGTTACAATGTTAATTACATTCTGCAACCAGTAGGATTAAAACATCTGCTAAGCCAACTCTGGCAGCTCACTGCTAGTTTGTGACCCTGCAAAGGTGACATTGGGTGGGCAACATAAATCCAGTAGTCTGGGTACTTGGCCTATTAAGGCGATGTTTGACTCTAGGAGCCAATCTGGCAGGGATCTGCTGAGGCTGATTAGAGCCAGGCCAGATTTATTAGCTGAGGCTTCTATTGTTACCATTCATTAACACCCCTCACTGCAAAAGGTCCATGTTAACCTCCATTCAATTAACACAATACAGTTTTTGGTAGAACAAAGTAAAATGTAATGCTGCTTTTGTGTGAGGTTATTTTAGTTTTGCCTAATGTCACTACAATTGTTTTGGGGATTTTCTAGAAATAAGTGTCAATTGGAAAATGTATTCAGACCCCTCTACAAAAAATGACAATTGAAGTTTAAATTGAAATCAAAATTGTAATTCTTTCACAAACAACATATGAATTCTGTCTATAGGGAGAAAATGTAAATGTGCAGCTATTTATCAACATATCTCATGTGTTTACAATGTCATACATACCATGGCAGTGAATGCTGATCCGATGGTGTCAACCTGTTAGCCAGCGGCCGGTCAGTGATGATGCTTAGGTAATGGATGGCCCTGTGTAGATGGCTGAACAACAACCCTTCATTCTGTAATTTCCCCACCAAGTTAGTTGAAGGAATATGGCATAAATCCCATGAGGGCAGGAGTTTATGTTGGTTATAGTGTCGCGAGAAAAACATGGTGTGTGTTTAATTAGACAGTAAATTGTATGTGTATGATCACTAGCTCTGAACAAAAGTGCATTCATTGTTTTATTGTGTTTGGGCGAATGTATTGAGATTGATGAATTAAAATGTCAATGTCTAGTGAATGTATTTATGTGTACAATGAAATCTCTCTCTTCTTTGTTTCCTATTGAAGGGCACCTATTTTTGTTGTTAATAATTTAAATTCCTCCTCCCTCATTTTCCAGCCAGTATAGTGATTCAAATGAACTGTCAAAAACAGGCTCAGGCGTTAGGCTCAAAAACCAAAATTATTTATAGGTGAGAGAGAGAGATAATCTATTCAGGATTTACTTGACCATTGATCAAACATGTTACTGTTGTTGCTAATTTTAGATTTCAGAATAAAGGCAAAACATTTAATAGTGTATATTGACAGCATGAAAAGATAAAGCTGTCATGTCATTTTATAGAAAGGCAGATATAGTTCAACAACATCACAGCATGAAGCTGGTTAGAACTATTGTGTGATTGTTAAATAGTCTATAGAAAGCTTGTTTCAATCAGTGCTTAAATTTGTATTTGTTAAAATGTGTACAATATAGAAATCCCAAGAACATGTTAACCTTGATAGCATCTTCTACATCAAATGCTGCAGTGCAAGCCCTTTAACACCAGTCACATAATAACACTATCCTACATAGTTTGTACAGTATAGGCTACAATGATATCAGCAGCATACTATTATTTCATAGCACACTTTCTTGTAACTATGTCTGGAAACTCTTTCATATTTTTGATGCTATGCTTTTGTGTGCTGTGGTGTAAAAGGGCATTGACCGTCACAATCGCATACTTTGTGTTTCCAACCATTCAGAACAATGTAATCTTGCTATCTGCTTCATGCTAGCACATTGCAGGAGAGACCATATAGCTGCAATAACCATTTTTTCACAGCTCCGCCTGTGGTGATACAACTAAGCTATATACAGTATACACAAAATAATGATACTGTAAATGATTTGGCAAGTTTACAAATTACATTGAGAAATACTAATCATTTAAAATATAAAGTAATTATAAATAAACGGTTATGCCCATTTTATTGGCATTTGACTGTTTTATTCATGGAATTGCCTCTAACATGGGAATAATTATTCTCCGCTGCATACACAATTCTACTGGCAGCTCAGAACTGCCCACCAACCCACACACACACATACACACTATTAGCCTGGCAGTCTGTGCTCAGGGGGATAGAAGTGCCAGGGTGAACAGGTGTTGCAGAGGTGGCTAAGAACACTTTTGGTCTCTGAGCCTTGCCCTTAATGTCATTAAACATTCGGAGCAGCGCTTAAACACACGCAAACACACGCACACACACACACACACACACACACACACACACACTCAATATATCAATCCCCCGTACGGCAAGAGCCACCCTAACAAGACCTGTCCCTGACTGACAAGAGTTGCGTGTGTCTCGTGTAGAGGTAGACCAGCACATGTTTTCAGCCTCGCCTCTCTCTGGAGGAGGTTAGCGCAGCATGGCTAACTGTCACTGTGAGATGGACATTCTGTCGCCATGAAAAATGACTCATTCGGTGGGGAATTTATAGGTCTGGCTGAAGTGGAATGACCGGACAGCGGCCAAAGAGTCAAGCAAGCTCTCGTCAGTGCTTTATCCCAGCAGAACACGCGGGCCACCTATGAAAATTGGTCTTCGGAAATTACAGGGTGAAATGGAATATCGGGCAGTCAAAAGTGGTAGGTGAGAGTGTGTGCCCACAATGAAGGAAAGATAGGTCTATTACAGAGTCAGTATGGTGAGGTGCAAAATGTCTATTCCAGGGCTTGCTTTAAATAGGGTGAGTCACCAGGCGTTTGGAGCCCGAGAGGATGTGCGTATAAATTGAGCGAGTGCGTGTTCAAGCATGTGCAAACAGACAACAGTGCACACGCACACACACACGCGCACATACACACGCACACGCACACACACGTAGGATTCACATGTATGCGTGTGTGTGTGTATTCAGAACCCCAAAATAAATGCATTTAATCTCCCCCCCGCCCCCTTTCCCTCTCTCTCTCACACACACACACACACATGTGCCTCCCTGGATGCTTCAGGCTTTTTTGGGTGAGGGCCAGACCTCCGTGTCTTCCTCCCAGCTCCTAACAGAGAGCTGGCCCAGAGATGAGGACAGGCCGCAACTTCAATCTGTTTGGTAAATACAGCGGAACGTATGGCCCACTCACAGCCACAGCAGAAAATAGCCCAGGCAGATTCTGTGGTGGGGGGGTAGTAGGGGGTGGTGGTGGTGGTGCATGTGTGTGTGTGTGTGTGTGTGTGTGCGGGGGGGGGGGGGGGGGGGGGGGGCAAGATAGCCCCCACTGCCGGGAGGAGAGTTAGCCTATCTGGAACAGGGAGGCAGCATAAAAAAATAAAAAAAAAACATGGACCTGACCACAAGCGATTTTCAAATCCACGTCTGAGACAGATAGCGTCAACAGGCTGGAGTGGAAGAAAAGCCAAGCGCGGGGACGTTGAGGCGGCCAGTAAAAGTGCCCGTGACACAAGTGACACACCGTAAAGGTTCACGGGTGTGAGGGACGCCACAGGGACAAACAGGCAGTATCAGGGAGGGAGACGGGGAGAAAGCAAAGGCTGAAGGAAAGGCCACAAGGAAGCAAATGAGAGACGGGAACCGCCTCATGCTGCCAGGGAAATGTCAGTGCAACCCCCGGGGATGCATTGATTAACCTCTCTGCTCCTAATCCGCCTCCGCAGCCACCTTTCAGGCTGGATGGACAGACAGGCATGCAGCCTGTGCATAAACACACAGGAATACTGTAGTGGATTGTGTATGTTGTTCCGGATGAGGGTCTGAATTGATGTTTCGCACACATCCCTGTGTTAGTTTCATGTCCGCACGGCTACATTTAGAGCAGAACATACTGTAACCTACTAGAACTTAGAATGGAACGGAACACCGGCGTTGTAGATATTTTTTGGGTTGTCGAGAGTAGAGTTTTTTGACATATTTTAATAGACCCAGCATCGTTGTGGATGTCGGTTCATAAGCTATATCGACAATGGCGTACCAATAGTGTTGGTCATTGTTTTTGTAGCAATTCTTTGGGTTGTAGCGATTTGTCCCGCTTCATTGGTCTAATTGCGTTCTCACTGCAAACAAACGCTCTATCTAGAGTTCCACTGCAAACACTCCTCCCTCCCACCCCTTCTAAGCGGTGTCGACCCGCTTGATTTGTTCTGAAACTGTGCGATTGCTGTGTTCACATTCTGTTTGTCCAAACTAACTAATGGAGTGGAGGGGAAATGCTCCAGGTTCGAATTGAACTGCTCCAAACTGAGAACTAATTTGTAAGTGTTTTTAGTATACTTTCTAATATAGTTTTATTACAAACAATGAAATAACTACATACATAACTACATACATTCAGCTAATATAAATTATTCCTCACTTGTAATGGGTTGCCAGCTAGTGTATAGTGGAGGTCATGGGTCAAACATGTTGAGAACCACTGGCCTATAAGCATTTTACACGTTTACATGTCTGCAATGCTGTCAGTGCTTCTCTCTTCTATCTGCCAGTTTCTTTTCGTAACACACACAAAAAGGGCAAAATACTAAAATAGAGAGTTTTGGCACACCATGGTGTTATCTGTGACAGGGGCAAAGCAGGGGAGCATAGCAAACACAAACCCTGAAGAACACACCCACTCGCTGTCTCCTGCGCCTGCAATTGCGTTCGGAAATACTCGTTCTGTTATTCCTAGATCCTCCGACTGGCTTAACACCTGTCATTTGTGTTTTCTCATCTCTCCCTTTCTCATAAATAACAACAACCAAAAAATAAATCCTAAAAACAAAACAAACTAAAACATGTATCCTTTTCACAGTCTGCTCCCAGTTCTCCAAAGGCGTGTATGCCATCATCGGCCTGTACGACAGGAAGACGGTCAACATGCTGATGTCGTTCTGCGGGGCTCTGCACGTATGCTTCGTCACGCCATCGTTCCCCATCGAGACGGCCAACCAGTTTGTCATCCAGCTGAGGCCTGAGCTCCAGGACGTGCTGGTGGGGGTGATCGACCACTACGGGTGGACCAAGTTTGTCTACATGTACAGCTCTGACTCAGGTACAGACGCTGTTTAATAACGGGCTTGCCATTAAACATTTAATTTAAGTTTTCACTTGTTCACTAAGACTGTGTGCATGTAACTGTTGAAGTTATCTTTTAATTAGAAATGTTCTGGAATTTACGCCTGAACTCTAGTTTACTTTAGGATAAAAGATCACGTCCGCTACATACTAGACCGGCAGAATGAGATACCAGTTTTATAAACGACTGTGAGTCACCTTCTTATTGCTGTGGCGACGGTAATGGGGTCAAACGTAGCCATTGCGCAACAATGAACAGCGATCAAAGCTTTTATTCTGCTCCGCTGTCTTTGTACGGGCAGAGGACAGAGAAGGAAATATTGACCTGGATGTAGCCTGGAGATGAATCCCACAGTGGGAATGAAAGATTAGGCCATCCGGTTCTCAGCACTCTTAAGAAATCAGGTCCTTTGTCCTTGTGTGGCATGGAAAAGAAGATGAACACGTCCTCTATCGTAGCCTCTGAAGCTCTCCTGCACATAGGAAGGGAACAACACACCTGTCAACACCAGGTGTGCTGTGTGCCCCCCCCCCCCACCCCCCGGTGCACTGGGCCTGTCCGCCCACTCCTCTCCAGCCAATCAGCACTAAGCTTCCCATAATGCCCTGCCATCTGTCCAGGTGTTGTCAGAATTGGAGCATGTCCATGATGTGTGTCTTGTGTGTGGGATGGTGTATATACTGTGTGTGTGTGTGTGTGTGTGTATGTTGGGAGTGGGGTTACATTTGTGCTATTTGTGGGGTAGCGCTCATCCATGTGCATCTTTATCTGCATGCAGTATGTCCATGGCATGCCAGAGAGAGGGTAGTTGAATTCCGCTTTAAAAGCCAGATGAGATGCTGCGTTGCGTGCTCTCCACTGACACAATAGAGCTACGCCAGCGGTGATTTCACACTGTGCCACTGATGTATGATGGCTAGACCCCCACGCATGTCGCCTTGATGTTTTTATCTCGAACGATCCCTTCATCAGGTAGACCCTAGGACTGTGATTGTGTAGTCTGTGTGTGTCTGTACATTTTGAGTAATTTAGCTGCATGCGATTGACTAGTGGGATGAAGGCTATTGGAAAGAATATCACCAGTTTGCTGTTGCCTGGATACATACGCTACAGTTAGTTGCGTTATTTTAAGATTTTAAGATCATTGTTTGGTTGTGTGCGCATGTGCGTGTGTGCGTGTGTGTGACCTTGCATTTTGAATTCATAGTCCAACTATTTTTGGAACCTGTTGTTGCTTGTTGTATTTTGCATAATTTTTTTCTAGAATGTTCTCATCCAAGTGTAAGTACTGTATGATTGGGTCACTAAATCATATACTTGCATCCAGATTGACAATAAAATATTATGCTCTAGGTAGGCAATAGCCTTTTTGCTCAAGGGTGAAGGCTAGTTCGTGCAGGTGGGGGGATTGCACCAATGACTCTGTTTGTCTGGAGGCCAATCACCCTAAAGACTAATATATCTTGTATGTCTGTGTGTTTGCATAGCATGTGTGCAGGACTAAATGGCTCTCATTTTCTTTTCAACATTGCTGGAAGGAGAAAGAAGTGATACTCTATTAATAAAGCTATCATAAACATTATTTAGTAAAGGGCTCTTAAAGCGCTTCTATTCTTTAGGTTGTATTGCCTGGTTCCCAGGTCTCCACACATTGCCTCTGGCCTGAAGAATGCTTATGATAACCGGATTCCATTATGATATTATTCTCCTCTCGGACGCTTTGGGAATACCTTTTCTTTTATTTCTTTTTACCTTGCCAGGCCCCACGTTTCTCACCGTCAGACTACTGATTTATATGAGTGCATCAGCCTACTTATATTTAAGGAAGCACAATCATATTCACTCTGCAGAGTGCAGAATACTGTTCACTGTCTGAAATAAAGAATGAGAACTGGATTATGAGACTGGGAAGGAGCAAAGGAAGGAAACAAAAGAGCAGAACATGCTGTGTGAGCTGTCCGTGGTGCTAAAAGCACTCACAGCTACATTGACTAGTTCATGCTGCAAGATCCAAACACAAGACATCCGTTTTCCCTGGGCACATTGGCCCTAAACAGCCATGATTGACTGCCCACTGGGTCCTCATGCTCATCATCAATTTCACAGCCCCTATTAGACCTGCCAGCACCAAGGACTACAATTATTCACTGGCGAGCAACATTGAACCAAAAGTGGCAACATTAAATGTAACATAAGTTCCTATACATGCCCATCCATTGGAGGATTTCATTGTACTGTATATTATAGTATTATGCCATTATGTTAATGTGTTGTCAAGAGGGGCCATGTTACCTCAGCTTTGGCAGTGAAGTGAGGTACAGTATAACCTCCTCCATCTGAACCGTCTCGGGGCTAAGCTGTCATACATGGAATCCGTGCATACACATTTTGTTTAGTAACTGAGCTCCCGTTTAACCTAGCAACTTGCTGTAGATTATTCGGCAACAAGTGGAACTATTGCTTGTGTTTTTAAAGCAACCAGAGGTCTCCATACATTCAAACCTATCTGAGGCATTTTTACTGAGGTGAAATGCAACCTACAATGAAACACACAGTGGTGATAAGCAAATGCTATTTTGCTAATCACAGCATTATCTCTGTGACAGACAGATCCGTGGACCAATTAGAGGCCTTTAAAATTTATATTCTCTTGGCATTGTATTCTCACCAGGTCTTATGACATACTCTTTAAACCTAGCCTTAATGTGTCACATTCAATAACCAGAAATTAAATAATGTAAGTGAAACATAAGGTTTGACTATGTGTATTTATACAGTAAGTGGGACACAATTATACAGTGCTTCATCATTTATATTTTGGATTTCAGTGTAAATACTGTAACCAGCTAATGGCTGCCAATCTGCTGTGGATCAGATGGATTCTGTTTCATGCCCTAGAGAACCAGAGTGTTGATGAGCCCACTGAATAATATGTCTTCTACGATCTTAAGCCATGAGCCTGTAGCCCATTGGCTGGTTGTTTCACCTGTTTCCTTTGATGCCTCATGTCTATTAGCAGTATATTGGTGGCAGGGTAATGGAGCACATTGTGCATAATTGGTGCTGGAAGGATGCTAACCTGGTTGGGATAGTGCCGTCTGCTATGGCGAACGGGCTGATTATTTGTTAGTGTGAAAGCGGTGATTATTCAGTGCAGCGCTGTAAGAGCAGGAACAACACAACCTGTACACGCCAGTGTGGTTAATGGACTGTCCCATTTTGTTTATCGCAGAGGCTGCAGGGAAGATACTGATGGATATGCTTATCTAAAGCACTCTGGCTTTCTGCGGGAAAACAGTTTGGGTTGTGAATCGTGTTCATTAATCTTATAGCCTAAATGCTACTACAAACACTAAGATTATAAAACAGTAAATAATTTGTTTTGTCATTTGCCGCCTAATAAAATATAGACAAACAGATTATTCTCAATAGATTAGTATCATCCAGTCATTCATTACATACAGCAGAATGTACTTTTTAAGTCATAAATTCCTAGAAGCCTAGAGAGTTCATGCCCTAGTCTTTGCCCACCTTCCTTTCATACAGGACTGTCCGTGCTCCAGAAGGTTCTGGATACAGCGGCGGAGAGGAATTGGCTGGTCACCTCGGTAAACGTGGAGACCATGACAGAAGCGTCTTTCCTAAAGGTTTTCCAGGACTTGGATAAGAGGAAGGAGGGACAGATTATTATTGACTGTGAGACCGAGAGGCTCACCGGCATTCTAAAAAAGGTAAGAAGCAATTTTATTTATTTTGCACCCGTTAGAGGGTTCATTAGTGTTCTATGGAAAAGCTTTGTAGGGGTTCAAAGGGTTTCAAACTGCCTTAAAGATTCTATATGTAACTGCTTCTGATAAGAACACTGAATATACAGTAAATAAGTAAACACATTTTTCAAAACGTTGTGTATGTTATATGCACACTTTACAATTGCTGTTGTTTATCGTCCTATGAGATTTGAGATAAAATAAAAGGAACAAATATGGAAAGTTCTGGCCTCTGTCCAGTGGCCCGCTGTGATTTGTCTCCTGGAGCATCAAGGACAGGAGAGCTAGATAACAGCGTTTTGTAGTGGGCAATTCTGCTATGACACACACACACACACACACACACGCACGCACATACACGCACACACACACACAGACACAAACATATACATACTGTATGTGCACAGAGGCTTTTTAATGCATGCGTGTGATCGCTCAGTCTGCCAATTGTATGCACCCACATTTCCCCATATATGTGAAATGTCCTCGTGTTGCTCAAAGATGTCACTTTATAATTATGGCTTATGTTTATTATGTGGGGTTGGACAAAAGTGGTCTGTTTTAGTCAATTATTTTTCACACTCACACACGCACACACACACTCACACACACACTCACACACGCACACACGCACACAGACAAACACACACACACAAAGTCTCCATCTCCGTGTAGGCCAGGGTTGCTCTGTGTGAGCGTTATTGATGGCCTGGTGTCCACATTTAAGGTTATTGCTTCAGTTCCCACCAGTTTACAGGAGCTGAGCCTGAGAAGTTCTCCTTCCGGACAGCTACCATCCATCACCCACATCTGCTCCCTGCCTGCCTCCCCAGTAGCTTGGATGAACACACACACACACACACGCACGCACGCACGCGCACACACACACACTTTGCTCCCTGTTACTTTTGCCCTCTAAACTCCCTCCTGTGTTCATCTTCCTTCAGATGCACAGATCCTCTTAAGATACTGTCACCGACTATGCTCGGGGTGTCTCTTTTATATGTGAAATGCTGATGTCATCCCCTTGGGAACAGAGTCAGCTCGCCATTGGAAATAGCATAACAGTTGCAGTTTGTAACAGAAAAGAACTCAGTTGTCTCAAATGGACACAGTCAGGCTCCGGCTGTATTCTTAAATGTCCACTCAACATCAAACTGTTTCCATTGACCAATGTTTGTTCAATTTAGCTTGCAATTCAAACTGTATGTCAGGGGTGTTTTGCGCTTGCGTCTGGTGTATTTGTGTCGACGTGTGTCATTGCATCTTGTTTTCTCATGAATTTTCCTCGCCAAAGGCTAGGCTGCAGGGGCTGTCGTGCCTTGCCGGGGTCACCAGTAATAAGGAATGCCACCGTCTGTTATGTCCTAGGGCATCATTAGACAGACGCACAGCCGCACACAGAAATAAGCACGTACTCGCGCTAGAAGCGAGGGAGGCTAATGTGAAAGCAAAACACTTGCCGGAATGAGTGCTTGAGAAACTTGCAAGGTCATCCACAGTGCAAGCATTTCTTATCAGCCCTGTCTAGATTATTGTGAAGATGTTATACAGGTTTTATAGCTGGTATTGCTTGTGTACTGCTATGACTATACTATGATTATATAATTAGCACACGGGCACACGCAGAAACATGCCAGTGCTTTGAACAGTGGCAATTTGTTGTAAATGTTGTTATGCCTGTCATAGCACTACTTTTGCTATGTAAATATATAAAGTGTATTACTTACATCATTATTTAATACTATTGTGGGAAACTGACTATTTTAACACTTATTAAATCATCTATATATTTAGCCATTTTGGATTATTAGGTAGTTCAATTTGTTTTACTTTATATAAAAGCTGGAGTGCCAGAATGTGACCTCTGTCTTGTACCTTCTGGTGTTAGACTAGTCTGTCTGTTTATGTTAGAGCAGGGGCACGTTTCCAAGACAACAACACTGACCCTGATAATAGCATACCACATAGCCAGTATCTGGGAGAGAAAAAGTGGAGAGAGATAATATTTCCAGCGAGAGGGTTGACATCAAGTTTGTTTGATTATTGAAACCATCGTAATGACGTGTACTGCTACTGCTGTGAAATTAAACCGCACGACTAGCACTCCACTGGATTCATTGTCGGTTATTTATAAAATACTGTGCAAATCTACAAGTAAACAACCTTTAGCGTAACTGATAAAAATGGATGGAATCTAACTCTACACATACGAGGAGGAGGGGATGTGAGAGAGGGAAAGAACAAGGAATAGCAGAGAAGTGAGGAGAGGAATGAAAAAGACAAAGAAAACATACTTACTCTACACATGAACTTTCAGGAATAATATTACAACAATAACCATTTAGCTGTCTTATCGGTGTTATGTTCTCCTGATTTTGTCCATATTCTTATAATGTTCGCAATCATTTCATAACACACCATGCTTTGCTAGTATGTCTCTGTAACAGCTGCTGCCTGTACATGATAGCAGGTACACTGACACACAAACCTGCTGTACTTGTTTTCCAGATTGTTGAGCAAGGCAAGAACGCAAAGAGCTACCACTACATATTGGCTAACCTGGTAAGTAACATCTAAATCTGGGGCACAGATGGCAGTTTCATATGGATTTAAATCACCACCACCCCCCCCCCACACACTTTTGAGGAAAAAAAGTAACATAAAATAACAAAGTTACTATTGAAAATTTGATTTGTTTGACCTCATCGTTTATTTGCCTACTGTGATGGCCATTACAAGGCATTGTCAAGTAATTTATGTATGTGCAATTGAGCCCCGCCCACCTTGGCTACTGTTGCTACTCCTGAAGTGGCCTAGGCTCTGGCATATATATAGGTTATTTGCAACTGGCATGTACTGTAGGCTAACAGGTTTACGGTATCAATGAGAGATATTCCAAAAGGAATAATAGCACACTTCTGGATGCCATGGCGACTGTTTGGGCACTTGGGCTCTGATGTATCTTGCTGAAGTCTTTTAACCGGGGAGCCGGGTTTGCATCTACATCTACATCTACAATTGCAATAGGCTTATCCAATCATTCTGTTTTTAGTGTTACAGCATTAAGACAAATTAGGTGAAATAACTCAAGCATAGTTGTATGGGTTTAAAAGTTGAGAATCTGTACTTTGCTCACTGGTTTCCCCCCACCTAAAACAAGCATCACTGATCTAAATAACTGTCCTTCAAATGTTTTCCATGTAACTTTTAAATTTGGAATTGTTCAAGATTCAGTAAATTCCTCATAAGCCTTTGCTGTGAAATTGTGTGATTTTCAGATAAAAATTAAATATTTTCTCTATATGACTAGTTTAATAGACTTACCTCGTTATAATAATTCTCAGCTGACTAGTTTTATGTCTTTTATTGGACCATTTTCATCTCCAGCAAAATGGGTTTTATTTTTGTTCCTTGCTGCCATTCTGCTGCCATAATGCAACACAGCAGCGCAATATGACAACAAAGAGGGCTGGGCAGAGCGAATCCTGATTGGCTGTGAAAGTCAGATTGTTTAAAGCTACTGGGAGATGGAAATGGAAAGGTCAGCTAGTCAATGTGCGCAGGCTAATGTGCATTAGCTCTCTTTGTCCGCTGCCATTTTTCCCAAGCAACATAGTATGCAGACTCCTATAGCAACGTTCATGCTGGCTAAATGCAGCCAAATGAGGAGAAAATTGATATCAACAGAAGCTGTAGTAATAACAGCATTAATATGCAGCTGCAGGCTTGGCCAATAGCTCATTGCTGGGCTTTTAGATTGGTTCAATCTCTCTTGTCTGGCCAGTTTGCCAGATTCAATATTAAATGCTAAGGCATAAATGGCAATAAAGGCAGTTATGCAAAGAGGCTGCGGAAATGTATAATAGAGCCATTAAAATGATTGTCCAATACTTAGTTATTCTGTGTCCTTGCATCTTTTCTAACATGACACAATTTACTTTACTTACGTCTTAAGAAGCGTTTGTGTGCATGTGTGTGTGTGTGTGCATGTGCGTGTGTGTTTGATACATGGACAGAGAATGAGAGCAAATAAGAGCGTTTGTAGGAATCGATAAATCCCGAAACATCTCGAAATGTGAAACATGAGCAATGCTACACAGACACACACAAACACCTTGTCCAGGCATCAGGAAAGGCTGGTTTCTATAGTAACCCTTACCCTTCACTGCACCGCATTAACAAGCATACGGAGCAGAGAGAAAGAAACAACTATGTTGGTTGAGAAACACAGACACCTGGCAACACAGGTATATTAGGGATACACTGCAGAGGAGAGGGGATGGAGTGAGGCCGTCAGAATGGACCAACGTCCATCACATCACATCTGTTTTTATGCTGGCTCTCAGCTGCCCATCAGCCTCTATCTGTCACAGTACATGCCCATCACAAACCCACAAGGAAATTAACTTCAGGGTTGTGGAGATCTGTCCTCATAGCCAGCCAGCATGTCTGTTTGTTGTTGTTGTTGTTGTTGTTTTGGTTTTAAGCGGGGAAAGACAAGAGTGAATCCACTGCAGCTTTTGCCGATGGAGACATTTGGAAGCTAGATGCTTGGTGAGCAAAAACAAATCCCTCACCAGAAAAATCCAGAAAGCCACAATCTTATAATCAGACAAATCTTGACTCTAAAATACAAAGCCCAGACAAATCTTCACCTTATTCTATTCTCTCCCATTCTATTATTCCTGCCGAGAGCTCAAAGCAGCCTCTCTCTCTCTCTCTCTCTCTCTCTCTCTCTCTCTCTCTCTCTCAAAAAATACATACCCTTTTCTGCATAATAGTCATGGTGGGAAATTAGGCGATTCCGTGCACACTAAATTGCTTCTTTCTTCATTCAGTGTGGCATTTTCCAGAGGCAGCCTTTCTTTGTTCATTGTAGCCCATAAGGCTTTGATCCCTCCATTGTTAACAAAAGCCCCTGAAGTTTAGATGAACTAAGTCTGTAAGAGATTAGCCTTGGACTTCTCCCATCCCTAAATAAGGTTTTCTATTTTCTTCCTCAGTACTCTTGTCCCTCAGGAAAGACCGGGATGAGGTTGGTTCGCTTGGATAACCTCAGTTAAAATAAAGGATTTTCTGTTTTCATTAAGCAATTAACCCTCACACTAGCTAAAACCAGGAAGTGCAATAAAGTGTACTGTGCAGACCTGTCTTTTATATGCAAGCACTCTTGCTTTCTTTACAGTATATTGATAAATGTCTCTCTTCAGTTTTGTCTTTTAAAGGCCCTATATATTAAAATGTCCTAACTGTCAAAATATGACAGCTTCTACCTTCGAGGTGAATATTCAGTTTCAGTTGAAACTGTTCAGTTCAGTTTTACATTATTTCATTTTTTTTAGCATGCCTTGATTTGATACCTATCTGCTAGGGAGTGGAGTCAGAGACAATGTGTTACACTCCACAAGTTATGTCATACCAAGGGCCAAATGTGACTGGCTAGTTTTAAATATTGATACATTTTTTCTGTCTTCTTTCAGAACCTTTTTGATTAAAGAAATGTTTTTTTTTTTTACTTGTCCAGCTCTTTCAAGGCCCGTCATGCAACAGAACTTACCACACAACTGTATACAAACGAATGATAGGGGGCATGAACTGGGTGAAACAACTGGTGTAATCATGTGCAAATTGTTATCAGAATGGTGAAATTCCTTAGTCTGTCGTGTATGATATACGTAACTGTCCCTGTGTTCGTGTTCTCCTCAGGGTTTCCTGGATATTGACTTGACAGACCTCAGGAAGGGCGGTGCCAACATCACCGGTTTCCAGCTGGTCAACAATTCCGAGCCCAACGTGAGCCGAGTTGTCCAGCAGTGGCTGGAGTTCGACAATAAGGATTCCAAAGTTCCCAAAAGAGGCCTCAAGGTACTGCCTTTTTTACCTTTGTTAAGGGAGTGGTAAAACAACCCTCCATAAGAGGGTGGTAGTATGATTCTTCAAAATAAACTACCAAGACCACTTCAGAAGCCAAATCATAATTTATTTTGAATTGATACATAATAGTATTGCACTTGTTTTACTGAACGAGACAAGAAAATTGAAGTTTTCTTTAAACGAGTACATTTGTCTAAATTAGACAAACATACTCGTTTCAAGGAAACTTCAATTTTCTGGATTTTAGTTTTGGCAGCAAGCATCCCTTTTTAAGTGCACAGTTTAAGTGCACATCTTGCTTATTTATTTGCAGTGGAACAAACATTCTCCATTATATTATATTATATAGCATTTAGCAAGCCTTTCCTGTATAAGTATTGTCAATAGCTGAATGTGCAATACACTCACATACAACAGTGTTGTTGTCAAGACCGCCTAATCCGAGAGCAAGTCTTCACCGAGTCAAAACCAAGACCAAGGCAGAGAGAGAACGAGTCGAGACCGAGACCAGACCAGTTCGAGTTCCATATTGCAAGATATATAGCCTTTTTGCACACACTACATTGACCGTGTAGTTGCCTATATTATGCATGTGTGCAAATCATCGCCTAAGATTGTTGGATTAGACGGAGGCATGACGTTGCGTAGTATTTTCTTTATGGGTAGGCCTACAGTTGTATACACGCAGTAGGAAAGTAGGCCTATTAATAACCAACTTCACAGACATGAACAAAATTAGGTTGGTGAGTGGCAGGGTCGGACAGGGACTGAAAAACGGCCCTGGACTTTGAAGACAACTGGCCCGAGAACTGTCTAGAGTAGACCTTGATGGCAAATAGAAATAGTCTACACACCACTGTAATAAATTAAGATGCACTAGTTTATTTAATTTTGTAGATAGCCTGGCCCTTTCTTTTGGCCATGAATTGTTTTTAAATATAAATTTAGGCTACAATCAGTAGCCTAGTCTGTACATTAAAAAACAGCTGGGGTGAATCAGACCTTTGGGGGAATATGAAATACTGTACAAAGTCTTCTACATTACACATTTCACTGTATACCAGGTTTCATTAATGTTTCCATAAAACAATTCATTTCCTGCATTCTGGTGAATTTTTATGCAACACTGTATTTTCTGTATCCTTATAGTGTTAATGTCTGTATTTATGTAATTCTAAATATAATATAATATAATGAAATAATGTCTCAGGCATGCTGTATTGCTTTCAAAAGAAATTCAGGAACCAGGAATGCAAAATCTAACATTAGGGATAAAACTTAGGCCAGACAGAAAATAATAATTTCTTCTTGTTTTTTTATGAGTGCTTATTAAGCAATTTGGGTGAGCTTCAGCACCAATAAAAAGAGTTTACTTCCAATGTTAACAGCCTAATCATATTAGCTAGGCTATTAGCCTACCAACTTTATAGCCAACAGAGTAAACTTTAGAAAAATGAAAACAATAGCTATCGTTTGGATGTTTGAATTATGCTTATCTAAATGTAGAAAATGTTGCTGCTTGTACCTGACATCTCTTGTAATCTATAGCCCGTACTGCGTCTCCAGGCTGCTGACTGTCACTTGCCTTGGGATGCACCATAGGCCTGTGTGTTCTGTCTTTTACATTTTACACCAAAGCTCGGAGTGCTCATCTTTCAATTTTTTCCACACATATCTATTTGTCTGCCCTCCACTCAATTTATTTGGATAAGAAACTAAAATGAAAAAAATGTCTCGTACACCACCTTTGCATTCTATTCTATATTGCTAAAACGCTCTTGTGTCAATCAGATCTCAGAATTTCAATAATCAATCCAAGATGGGAGGGGCCACTCGTATCTCCCCTCAATATTGAGTATTAGATTGGCCCAGTCTAACAAACAAAACACACAGAGACAGTGCGATGCGCTGCAGTTGCAGCCAGCCGGCCTGCCCAGTGGCAGAGCGTAAAGGAAAACATTAGAAATTTAAGGGAGGATTTACTTTTGGCATAGTAGGCATATTAAAACAAGTTATGTTAGAATAACCACCTCAGCAGATAACTTACTTATTCAACTTACCTTAGTACCTAACTAATTACATAGACATCATGTCTATATGATGTCAATAATACATTCATTATATCTATATTCTCATTATAATACTTAAGTCAAAAAAGTTTTGCTAATGTATTTTGAAACAGAAATCAGACATATGTATTCACCTAGGTGGTTTATTTATTACCGGGACAGACGCTGAGATATTTGGCTTCAAGAAGACATTTCCTGTCACAAGCATACAACTTCTGTAGTATAGCTCCATGTAGACAACTCCTTCCATACAGGATGAGGTGTGAGCCATACTTCAAACAGAGAAGCGGGTGACAACACAGGAGAGCAGGCTTCCGCTTCCCTTCTGCCCGGCCTTGTTTATCAGCCTGGACCTTAATCATTTTTTATGACGCCAGTCTGCTCTCTCCCTGCAGTACACGGGCGCTTTGACGTACGACGGGGTGAAAGTCATGTCCACGGCCTTCCAGAACCTCAGGAGGCAGAGGATTGACATCTCCCGTCGGGGAAACGCTGGAGAGTGCCTGGCTAACCCGCCAGCTCCCTGGGGACAAGGGATTGACATCCAGAGAGCTCTGCAGCAGGTTCACACACACACACACACACACACACACACACACACACACACACACACACACATACAGCTATACATAGTTCCATACAAACGCCCATGCAAATGAGTGGCACATTGGCTAACAGCTTCTGAGGCTAGTCTGGCTGAACAAATGAGGTCTCATTCTGTCGTGTAAAGTTCACATTAAGTCACAGGAGCACTCCTCAGTATCAAATGTGACATCACGGCCAGTAAACAAAACCCGCAGGCAATAAGGCTCGAGCGTGATCGTCATGGAATATGACATCAGCAATTGGGTTCAGTAATGCAATATTTGGAAATAGAAATGGAATGTTGGACTGGCGAGACCTCTCTGTCGCAACCCAAAGTGCTCATCAGCTAAGGCATGCAGATTCAACTGGACACGCGCGCGCGCGCGCACACACACACACACACTCTTTTTCTGTCTCTGACTTTATTTTATTTCACTAAACTTTATTGGTATGACTGTTACAGAAACAGTACAGCCAGAGACAACATGAAATGAAGATCAATAGTAACAAAGAACATTATCAAAGTTGATTATGTTTGCATGCATGTGCGTGTGTGCGTGTGTGTGTGCGTGTGTGTGCGTGTGTGTGCACGTGCAGAATGGCTGTGCAGAGGCCTGGTCAGAGTCAATCTAGCCATCTGCCTGGGGATAGACTGGAGATTGAAGCTGCGCTCGCTCAATTAGCTCCGCTGCAGAGCCAAGACAAACATGCTGCACTGACACACACTGACACACACAGACCGTCTGTCAATTACTTCTATTGGAACACATGTAGTACAAATTAATACTAAACAAACGCACGGGAGCTTCGCTATACACCTCTGCAATGTTCAGCCCAAAAACGCTTGCCGCGTCTAACACGCTCGTGAATAGAGTGCCTCAAAATATTGCCGGATATCATTATTTCACCTTCCTTTCTGGCAAGTATAAATGCGTGTGCTTTCCTCATTCTGTGTTTTATTCCCCTCACAGGTCCGCATAGATGGGTTGACTGGTCACATCCAGTTCAATGAGAAAGGCCGCAGGACAAACTACACTGTCAGCGTCATGGAATTAGCCCCCTCCGGCCCCAAGAAGGTGAGACTCAAACCCTACAGTAGGACACATAACACATATTTTATCCCTACCATCTGAGGAAAAGAGAGTGGGGCTTACTGAATGTCCCGTGGGCTTGATGTGTGCCCTGACCTGTAGTTTAATGACACTATTTTATATGCAGCTACTGCAGTGTATACATATATATATATATATATATATATATATATATATATATATATATATATATACACACTTCTTTTAATAGAACAGATG
>JAOEGT010047644.1:0-20537 GCA_025447795.1 Speoplatyrhinus poulsoni
ATGTTTATTTATGACTTCCATTAGTTTTATTATCTTGGCTTGCTTTAGACATTTGTTTAGCACCAGGATTTGTCTCATGATCTGGATCTCATAAACGCACAACATGAAATATTACTGTACCATATACTGTAAAGTTAGTTTTCGTCTTGGATCATCAGATACCATCCCTTTGATGTCCTGTTCTTGTGTGTATGTTGGCATAGCCTCTTGGTTTTTTGGGTTCAGAAAAGCGAAAAAATACGACACCTCCCTCTTATTATTATTAAAACCATGTGTAGTCTAAAACGTGCACCATTTCGTCAATTCCCCTAAAAGCTTGACAATTCCCCTGTGCATAACATAGGTTTGTTCATTGACCGTTCTTTGAAGGGGAATATTTCACAGCGGTTTGCTTCGTTTTTAATAGGGAGATATATAATGGCATGTATTGTTGACCAGTTTAGTACTCTAGTCTATGTCATAACCATGTGTAACGATGTAACATACTATATATTTTCCCTAATTTATCCCTAATAATATTTTCCCTAATGTATTCAACTTCAAAGAAAAGTGAGTTATTATATGGCTAGCAAACAACCACACATCACAGTAGACAGCAAAGTGAGTGAGCACATGTGAGCACAGTAGATGTACATTATGCAGATTGACAGCCAGGGCCCGAGTGTATCTGCGTCTGTGCACGCGTGTGTTTGAGAGAGAGAGGGGAACATGTAAAGGTGATCCTGATCACAGCAATTCGGCGAGCCTTTAATGGAAAGCCACGCACTGTTTCAGTAGATATTTATAGCGTTGTCTGAACTTAATTTTTAGCTCTGCATCACGATGCCTGCGAAACATCACGTTGTCTGTCAGCCATCGACGATGGACGATGGCGTCGTCTATCAGCCCAACCCTAATTTAGTATTACTACTAGAAAATGAATTGGTAATATGTTTTCACTGTTTAATTTAATTTGTGGTTTTACCTGCAGACTTAGCCTTCATGTCTCTGGGAAATTTGCGACACACACTGTTATAATTGGTGCAGATGTGGTGAAGGCACCACCCAGTAAGCTGTTGGGCACAGTGGAACTGTAAACAGAAAACAACAGCAATCACACAACATGAAAATGAACTTGACATTCTTCAAATATAGATATTGTATTGAGGCATTGTTTTGTGGTTCATTTGCACAGAACTGTCATGCCACATTACCTGGGCCATATCCAGGTATATCAGAACATCACCATCTATATCTGTTCCCATCATCCCTGCCTCCATCAATACTGTTACTGTGTAGAGTTCTGTAACAAATAAAGCCCACTCATTTCGAGAATGGCAACACTGTCAAAATTCAAACCTATCTCAATACGAGGTGTTCGAGTTACACCAATTGTTTGATTTAAATGGGGTTGAAAAATGTCATGCGAATAAAAAATGAAGATTTGTTATACATTTTTCAATTGTAACTTTATTTGATCAAATCAAAAGTTTATTTTGATCAATTCTGAGCTTGACTTCTTCATTATTTTTCATTCAATACCGTGTTTGTACGGATTTATAATTTCCATATAGTTTTACAGTGTACACACACAATTTTCATAACCTCCACTCAATCCAGGATTTTTATTTGTTAAATGAAGTGTCATTTATTAGAAATGTCAGATACCTGTCAGCTACCAGTAAGTGTAAGATTAATTTAGATTTAAAGCTTTAACCTCTCATTTTCAAATGTTTATGGCGTTTTCCAACCCAAATGATTGCAATACACCTGTAAGTGCCACCAGGTGGGGGAGACAAAGTCGGTTTGCAAGAACGATGAGCTCCATTGCATCTAGGTCAGGTCGAGAACAAAACTGCCCAGTGTAGAGATATTCAAGCACAGCTCTCATACAGCTGCGAGTCGTATTGGGAAACAGCACCTGGGAAATAATAAAAAAAATATGACAGACTTTGCAAGTTTACTTCTGGTACTGTACCACAAAGATTTTTGCTGATTTACACATTTTGTAGGAGCTACAGTAGATTAGAGCTGAGAAAAAAAGAAAATAAATTACACATTCCCACACTTTTGTATTCCCTGGTTGCTTCCTAATACCTAATGTAAATTTCCTTAGCTTTATAATTACCTGACCATTTATTTTGCCATTAGTAAGTTAGTTAGTACAACGTTCATATGCTTTATTTTATAGAGATGTACGGTATTATGCACAGTACAGGTTAACTGGCCAAACATAATGGTAAAAAATCTCTGTGATAGGAATTCCAAATGTGGCATATATCTGCAAACCTACTGCAGCTTTGCAGTATTCGAAATGTGGCCTTTAATAAACAACAATGTGTTAAATAATGACAAAACAGCTAAAAAAAGAACCATGAGCTGAATTATTTTTGCAAATGAATAGCTAGCATGAAAATGCTGCAAATGGTGGGGTTTATACTTTCAAACTCAGGAAAATCACATGTACATAGTTAGCTCTGGTATTAGTCCACACCTACAGTGTTCAAGGCTCATGTGCCTTTTAAACCTGCTGAAAATACCATGTTCACGCATACATACCAGTGACATGGAAGGCCTTACCTCTTTGGTGCAGCTCTCCACAAAAGGCCCACCAAACATAGCTGCCATCCAATCGCAGCTAGAGATGAGCAAGGGCTTGTGGGCCATGATCGTTCCATCATCCAGTTTGAATACTACATCTGAAGCAGACAGACACATTACGCATTCATGTATTTTGCTACGCTAAGCACAAAACCTGAACCAGCATATAACCACAATCGGCATCAATTCAAGTAACGACCCACTTACCTGAGAACGTGCCTTTGGCCAGGCACTCTTTGACTCGGTTTGTGCGCCGCACGTGGAAGGCTTTGGTGATCTCTTGGTTCATGAAGGCTTCATTGTTGAGTATGTTGGCCACCATCATACGCAGGTCAAACACCTCCAGCAGCTCAGCGATGTGAGCGATGTGCATCAGCTCCTTCTCGTGCTCGTCCAGACGGCCTGTGTACAGGTAGCGGAGCACTGCCCGGAAAGGGCCCATCGGCATGGACTGGTCCATGTGCACCATGGTCATGGGCCTGGGGCAGTACGTGACCGGGTCATCCACCAGCTCGTCCTGGATGCTGACGAAGGCTCTGCTCCACGAGGCCAGAAGACGGCCTCGCCGAGCCTCCCCGGAGTCCCTCAGGGTCTCGTCGCTGGTGCAGGCTCGGAGGTTGGCCCTGTCCCCGTCGTCGGTGCTCTCGCACGCGTCGAAGCTGGCGGCACGCGTTGGCGGCTCGCGGCCGGAGGGAGGGCCGCGCGCCGCCGACCCCGTCTCCCTGGGCTCGGCGTCCATGATGAAGAGGTCGTAGAACTTGGAGGAGGACGTCGCCAGGTAGATTTTGTGTGCAAAGATCTTCTGCCGCTCTTGCAGCACCAGGATGACGTCGGCGCAGTGGGGGTCTTCCAGGAGACGGCCTGGATGCTCCTCTGTGGTGGTGGGTGGAGGGGGCACAGTGACGATAGGTGGGGGAGGTTTAGGCGGCAGGAACGGTGCCTGGAGAAGAGGCCTCTGCACGCTGCGAAGGTGAGACTTCCAGAACTGTAAGTGGCGGCGAGAGATTAACGCCGCTCGGATAGCATTGTCAAAGACGTCCTTGACCCCGAACTGAGCCACAATGCTGGTCTCATAATACGGCACTCCCAGTTCCTTGGCTACCTCACGGCCTCTCTCCGGAGGCAGAATCTCATTTGACTTGATGGGTCTGAAAGGTGGATCAGATGCACAGTGGTACTGAACAATCACTTTAACACCTTTGTTTTATTGAAATCAATGAAGATATACTGCACATTAAAAGGCATACTCAATTTGTGTGCTGCTGTTTTGATTCGTACATCATGGCTCCAATACAGCTCTCATAGACTCACATTGTTTTATACCGTTACAGTTATTGGCAGACGCTTTAATCCAAGGTGACTTAGTGAAGTAATACATGTGTCAATAGTTGGGAAGATCATGCACCAGCAATTGTAAGCAAACATCATTCTATTATCCACATTTTATTAGAATAGTTACAGTATCTGGTCATTATGGCTACTACTATGTCATATCATTCAATTGTCAAACAATATTGCTAATGGCCAGAGCCGAAATTGGATATATTGTGTGTGTGTATGTAAAATATATATATATATATATATAAGGTAAGAGAAAAGATAAAATGGCATTCAAATAAATAACCTTGAGCTAGGAGTAAGAGGTGGAGAGTCTAGTCGAGGTACCAAGGTGGATTGTGGAGATGTGTGGTGGAGTTAGGACCTTGGCCCCTAACTCCACCCACAGTTCTGATATTTGTCTTTCAATCGTCAACAGTGAGCTGAGGCACAATTAAGGGGTGTTTAGAAAATACACGAATTCATTTGTCAATTAATTTAAAGCAATCGCAAGCAAATTAGGCAACTTGTTGAAAGTCCAGGTAAGCCAACTCTGGAGCTTGAACCTATGACCTCCCCCCTTCCCATCAAGACCACTAGAACAATCATACACCCCCCTCCACCCCACCCCCTTCCCATCCCGGGGTAATTACTTAATTAGTTCATGAGGTAGGCTAACTAGCACATTTGTGGAATACAGTTGTGGACCATGGCCTGTGTACCTAGCCAGGGGCCTCCGTGCCCTGTTGACAGCCTCCAGGTCAGCGTAGCGCAGGTCAAGCTGACAGCCCACCAGGATGACAGGAGCACGAGGGCAGAAGTGCTTGATCTCCGGGTACCACATGGTCTTCACATGGTACAGTGAGTTGGGGTTGGCAATTGAGAAACACAGCACCACCACATCCGACCTGACAGGGAGACCCACAGCCCCCCGATTCACTTCACTCCACAGCAGAATACAAATACAAGAGTACATTGTGCTTTGTGCCTGCTCACCTGCCATAGGCAAAACGCCGGTCCTTGTGATGGTCTCCGAAAGTATCCCAGAGGCGAAGAGACACACTGACATCGTCCACTACATCTCTAGAACGTTCTAGTACCTAAATGCAGTAATATATTCATAGATATCTAGCGACTGTATCACCTATATATGGAATCAACTTCAAATTACTAGCCTAACTTGCAAATAAATGAACAGAGGGCCTAGTAGATACACTGGTAGTGTGTGTGTGTGTTTGCAATTTAGTGTGCAGGCTGGAATAGCACTACATTTTCAGAAAGGTATTGGACTAGCACACTCACCTCCTGGCATACCCTGTACTGGTCAATTGCCCATACTGTGGGCACATGTGTGGCCAGCAGTTGATACTGTGTGAGGGTGGCATTACAGGCCCGAGCACAGATAAGGCGGGTCTTCCCGACAGCATTGTCTCCAACCACCACACACTTGATAGTTTCAACGTTGGGCCTCTCATAGTCCATATCAGAATCTGTCAAGTAGGATCTGGCATAATACAAAGACATACTGTACACTATTTAAAGAAACCCTGCATCAGCACTATTGTACTACAAATAACCCTTGGTGTGTATTTATTAGGACAGAACAGAGTTACGAATTTTTTTCATGTACATTAGATTCCCTTTAGCTAAAATACTGTAGTTTCTATCAACAGAGGGATTTCATGAGGATTAAAGACATGTAACTACATATGACGATTGAATTACTCTGATCAAATGTTTTTTTAACTACATTGATAATACTGCACATTATGCGCTGACATCAAACTATATACCTAAACTTGACAGAAAAGCCAATTCCCTAATAATTAACCCTAAAATTATTATTAATCTGCATTGCTCATTCTTTCCTGTACAACTACTGTACAACTAGTTGTCCTTTTAGAATTGTAATAATGTTCTTAACATAGCAACTTTCACAATAAACAGATGTCACCATAAAGTATGTCACTTAAATGAACAAACATTTCAATAGTGTTAATACTAATTTCCAATGTTGCTTCATAAAGATGAAGCTAACCAAACATGTACAAGATTCACCAGGTCTACTCTACGCCATGTACTACAGTGTATGCATTAAGGTGAGTAAACTAATGTAATTGTTCAGGCTACATACCGGTCCATAATTCAAGTAACTGACAATTTCAGTATACAGTAGGTAACAGTAGGCTGACATACAACTGTCTAAATATCTCTTGAAATGGTGGACGATGATAATTCTGGTACCTAGCCTGGTTTCCAAGGGAACTGTAGCCTGTTTCTCTGCATGTGTCATAGCCTGTCAGGCAACCCTGCATCAATGCTTTTATATCTTGTTTACCTACAGAGAAAATGAAGAAAAGACAGCATAAGGGGCTTTTAATAAAGGTATGCACCCATTTACATTGCACTCCATGCTATACAGTACTGTGCACTACTGGCAAGATACATTACAGTCTACAGTATAATGAATCACTCATCATCGGGTTAACAACTGTCGACAGAGGCACGTCATGTTCATTTACAAAATAGACCTACAGTTCAGCATTTATAAGATTTCAGGAATTTGACTGTTGGGTTATCAGGCTGTAGGCCTATCGCTTATAGCCATAAGTTGTCAACACTCACTGTCAACGATGTCAACACACACACAATAAAGCACTCAGTACAGTCTAATTTCCATTTCAGTACAGCCTGTGTAGCCTACAGTTACCTGCTATCAGAGGCTACATGCTTTCAGGAATGTTGATTCAGCTGTACCCTCCCCCGTCATCATACCCTAATCCCTGTCTTCATTGCGCAATGTATTATCTCATATTAATATGGCCTTCAGACCATGCACGTGGGTTGAATATATAGCAAACCATTAAAATTCTATAACAAAAACGTTTAATAGCCAACTCCAAAGAAACTTAGCATTCTTCTCTCCTTCTCCTATGGCAAAGACACGGTGCGAGTGCATTAGGTTACACGTGTTATGTAACATCCATGTTAGAGGCATTTCGTGTTAAACTTCGTCTTTCTTCCTTCACAACGTCCATCGTTAACAGACAAGGCCCGTTTTTATTACACGCTGTGTGCATTCTCCTTACCGCAACATAAGGAAGTGGTTCACCGCCGTATTGGTCGATAAACAGGATGAAAAGGGCTCCATCGGATGCGGCTTGCACCTGACAGTAGCTCGTGTTTAACTTAATTTCCTAGGCTTGGAGAACTTGCTCGAAAACAGGCTGACGGCCGCTGATGTTTCAAGTAGAAATGAACAATTTGACTGCTGCAATACCAACAACGACGACAATGTCAGTCTATCGGCCCAATGCGGACGGTGCCGCAGCCACGCAGCTTCACGCTTCTAGGGACCACCTCCAGAATAGCCTACGTAGCTAATTATAGAAGCGCACTAACAACAAAAACAAAACATGAATTACAAATGTTGTATTTTTTAACTGTTATAAAATAGTCTGTTTTAGAATATAATTTATAGTAGACCGCAAAATTAGGCCTACGTACTGTAAGACTATGTTTTACTGGCTGTTTTAATAACACGCATAGATGTGTAGGCCTACAGTAAACCTATATGCTAAATATGCAAGGTAGTAGACTACATGAGAGTTCCCGTTTATAAGAGGTATTTACATAGGCAGGTCCAGCCCAGTCCCTCAACCAAGATCCCACCAAGACAACCAAAAGCTTCCTGAGGACAAAGGACCCCTGGCAAGGTATGGCAAGGGCCTATAGTTCCCCACAGAACCTTGTCTGGGGCTCCTGGCCTCTGCATCACACAACACACTTGGTCATATTACAATTATAAAAATAACAAAAAGTGCTCATGTTCACAAGCAATGAAAGGTTTAATAAAACAATAGTTTCAATAAAACCAGATGCAATTAACCAGTTAAAAACAATAAAAGGCAATACAAATAACAAAACCAATTTTAATCAGACCCGTGGTTCTTCCTGAATAATAAAAGGTAATACAATCAGATATAATATGCGACCTGTCTCTAATCAGGCACTGGAGAAGATCTAATATGCCTATGCTAATGCTTTGAATTACATTGGCTCATATACATTTTTTTTTTACATTTGCATGACCAAAAGCTGTTTTCTTTTACATTATACTTTTGTACTTACAAAGCCTTTTTTGAGGTTTTATAAATGGGGTTACACTGATCGTCCATGCACCGATTAAGGTAACAGTGTTGACCTTCCTTACTACTGTAAAAAAGTTGTTAGTAAGGAAGAAATAACTCACCATTAACTTCCTTAGTATTTGACTTTTTTTTTTAGATTGATTTACAAAAACTATATAAATTTTTTAATGACATTTTTATTTTATGATTGACACAGTCATTACCTAGACAACTGTTGATGTTTTGCAAAGTATCAACATATTTTGTTGAACCTATCAGATTGGTAAGAAACACTACAGTTTATATACTGTAACTCCAAAAGAGAAGTCAGTAATGAAACCGATGAAAGTAATTGTAATTATGCTTGTTTTTACTCTAAAGTCTAAATGCTGTAAACATCCTTAATTGCTTATTTTTTTGTGTGGGGTGAATCATCCCGGATAAGCAAAAACATGCAGGAAAAGCAGGACTCCCTGTGATTCAAACTAAACAGGGTTAGTGCCACCCTTAGTACGTACCGCACTGTGCCCAGCCTCGTAATGACCGGTTTGAGCATAATGACTCATACGCACAAATTTGTCCACAGGGGCTTTATAAAGATAAAACATGTATTGCTTACTGTATTGTATACTAACTTGCCTTTTAAAGCTATGGTATGTAGGATTTACCGCCCATAATACCCAAAATCCAGCCCCTCCTCCTCTGCTCCATATAGGCCTAGAAAGGTGTATGTCATTTTTGGGGGGTACCCATGCCCAAATAAGGACTTCTGGGTCTAATGTTTTTTTCCTATGAGAGAAATAAATGGTGTTTTCAATATTAGTCCTACCACGGTGTGTGATTAACTCATGTGTTGCAAACTTACATATTTTGTCACATATTTGACACATATTCCCACTGGATAATACTTGTGTTTATCAATTACGAGATCGCTTAGGTAAAGAAAGCATTTTGCTACATGCAAGCTATAACTTGCTTTATATGCTAGCGCAGTAGTGCATAGAAAACACATCAATCGAATCACTCAGGGCAAATGTAAAGCGATGTGTTTCCGTATTAATTTACTTTAGTAAAAGTTGGTATTTGGCATTCTTATTCATTGATAACAAAAATAGTTTAGCCTGGACTGATGATAATGCACGCTGGCAGCTGACATTAACATTCAGCAGTTAGCAAACGTCATATAACTTGCAAATGAAGACCTTAACACAGGGGTGCCCAATCCTGGTCCTCGAGAGCTACTGCCCTGCATGTTTTAGATGTCTCCCTGCTCCAACACACCTGACTCAAATGAATGGGTCGTTATCAGTCTCTGCAGAAACCTGATTACAACAAATTCAAATCAGCAAATTTTTCATAACCTGTCGAACCAAAAAAAGTATCGGAGAAGGAGAAAAGGTAGACACAAACGGTATTCCAAATGCTTTACCGGATAAAATATTTATTATTTCACAATGCTAAATGATTATTTTGGCACGCTACGTCAACCAGTCACCACACGTACTGTAGGCATATTTAATATTAAGATCCCACAGTTTACCTATTTTTCCCTAATAATGCCCTATAATGCCTCATGCCTTGATACCTGTTATGTGTTTTACTTTCCTCAAAATCTTGATTTGTCAGTTTGACAGGTTATGCAACTTAGATCTGGGTTCTTTACCTCGTGCATACTGTCACACAACAGCTTTTTCGTTTGTTTCAGTTTTTTGATATCAGTCAGAAATTACGATAGTTTATCTTAACGCATTACAAAGTCTATGGAGAGCTATGGAATGTTTCCCCGCCCCGGTGTGGGTGGGATTTGTTGTAGCTGTGTGTCATATTTATGTGATTGACAGTCAAAGTAGATTTGCTGGACCAATCAGGAAAACGAGTCCTTGCTTGGTCATAATTATTTTGGTCTTACAGTAGAGGCAGGAGCTAACAATCAGAGCAAATAATCAAATTTTTATTTATTATGTATTTCACTAACTGAGAGCTGGTGGATGGCTATAGCATCTAAGAAATTACACTAAATGTATAGCTCTAAAACCCTACCTACAACACCTTTAATTGCTTTGTGAATATGTTAATTACATTTAATTTGAATTGACTTGCCACACTATAAACCATAGATATTGGGCATAAACCTATATTAGCATCATTAACTGGACACTAATTAACTATGTCTATGCATTTATGGATCTTGAATTTGCCTGAACATTGTGCAACAACAGTGACTAGGTAAGTATATATTGTGTAAGTGTTCCTATGTTGACAAGTAAACTCTGTGCTGGGGTCAGTCTAGGTTGGGGTCTGGACTCTTGTAATCTTGTCGAGCTGTCTGTCACATGTTTAGTGGATCATTACGGTCTCTGTGCTCTCAGCTGCTGCTCCATGGCCACCATCGTCCAAGGCTCCAAGGCTCCTTTCTGTCTGGACAGCTACCATGTCTCTAAAGAGCTGGGCTTCATCCTTCCAGCTCCCCTGGTAGGTAAATAGCAATGAAAAATAGCAAACATTATCAATGTCTTATCCATTTTTGTTGTACATTTTATGTTCCACTATACCAACAGCATGCTAATAGTCCAGCCTTTATACAGTATAATCACAATTACATTATGAAACCGTACTGAAATTGCCGCCAAACCCTCAATGCAGGACATTCGGAATCTTTATACACAGTCAGTCAAAATATCATTGTATGCTCTTAAAGATATTATTAAAGCAGCACATTATGTATTCTCAATTAGCATGCTGTATTTAGCTTGTTAATGTGACACAGTTAATGACAAGACATTTGCATTATACATGTGGTTTAGCATACGTAATGCTATAATAATATTATATTACAAAAAGTAATAATAGTACCAAACACATACTCAAATCAATTTAAAGGAAGAGCTCCCACCTTACTACCAGCCATGGATGGATATTGTCCTGCATGTCCCAGAACTTGTACAATCTCATGATCTGCGCTCCCGTATTCTCCAGGTAAGAGTGAGGATTATTATAATATACTTGTCAATGTCAAAGTAGTAATCTGCACACTTTTGATCCAGTCTGCATGCGTCCCATTACCAGATGCCATTGTTGAGCAGCGAGTTTCTGGTGAGACATCGCGAGTTGCGGCTAGCCCACTTGGCCTTGAGTGTTATGACCATGGGCTATGTCTGGCAAGAGGGAGACAGTGATACTGTTGAGGTGTCCACCTATGTATTTCTCTTATACTTTTACGTTTATACGTGTATACTGTGTTTTCACTCTCTCTCATGGTTTGTTTTCTATCAGCCCCACTATCAAGTAATTTGCTAGGCTATATTTCGTGTTTACACTTGCTATTATGTTGACAATCTTCTCATTCATATTTTGTTTAACCAGGGCCACAATACATTTCTTATTTAGCACAAAATGACCTACTTGTAAGAATGTAATTTCTTCTAGATGCTGCCCTGTAACCTGGCCATTCCATTCTGGGAGGTGTCACAGCGCTTAGGACTCCCTCCCATCCTTACCCATGCTGATGCTGTATTGGCCAACTGGAAGAAGAAGGATCCAGATGGGTAAGGTTATTTGCCTGGTAAGCCTTCCTGTCGTGTAATCTGTAACTCAGTCTACCTTTATTTGCGCCTTGTGTGAGTATAGATGTGTGCTAGCCACATTATTCACAGTGATTAACAGTAGTCATTTGATTGTGTTACTGTGCAAGGAGGCAACAGACTATTTATTTTTGCATCACATACAGTAGGCTATACAGTACATTACTTTGGGTGTATAGTCCATGTATATCCTGTGAATCTAATCATTACTAGTATTAGTAGTTAGTAGTAGTATTCAAAGGATAATACATTTCTTCCTTCTTTTCCATGTTAATCTGCCTTGTCCTGCACCAGGCCATTCAGTATGGAGTAAGTACAGTATAAACAGCATAAAGACACTAACTTTATTTCCTGCAGTATGTAGCATAGCATTATGATCAATTCTGCTGCCAGATGCCATCTAAGGTCCCTGCATTCTGTCCGTCATCCAGGAACCTGGAGCTGCTAGCTTCCCTTCCAGGTGGGGACAGTGTCCGGGGTTTTTTCATGGTCACTCTCCTTGTGGAGCTGGCTGCAGTTCCAGCACTGAGGGTGAATATCCCAAAACAGTCCATTCAATCGATATGAGCGCACATAAACAGAAAACATCCAAGGTCGAATACAGTAGTTGCTTCATTTTTAACTAAATAAAAAGAACAAGGATATACATTCTCTACATTGGATCTACAGGCAGATACAGCAGTCCAGACGATAATTAGTAATTTGATCAGTATTACAGTTTAGAGCAGAATTGTGTAAATCAGTACCATTCTATGAATTTATAAGCATTATTAAACCTCCATGTTTTGGAATGGTGTTTGAAGTGAGTAGTACGTGGATAACATATTAGCATAATTAAAGATACATATTTTTAAACCTTAAAAGTTGTGAATGAAATAATGTTTGGTTAAATTGAGCATAGCGTCAGTTCAAGCAGGCCACAACGTCATGCTTAGCTGGTCTGTCAGCTGATCTCAACCAGCTGACAGACCAGCTGGTCGCTGCTTTACGCGCATTGGCCAAATAGTCCAGGGTGCCTTATTTAACTTGGCTAACCTTGCCCTTTCCTGCCACCTCCCCTGCACCTCCTTTTGTTCTACTGTTTGTCTGTATTTGATCACTTTCTGTTGTCATTGATGCTTGCTCTCTTCTTTACCCTCTGGGGGGTCTTTTTGCTGCTCTTTCTATGTATGTATGTGCGTGGAAGGGCAAATATAATAATTTGACAATGGTCCTGGCTGAAAAATGATCCACCAAGTAAAGAACAACAAGTGCGTTTACCTCCCGTCACCATGGAGTTACTGAGTTATGTCATTCTGTTGGATTGTGAAACACGTGATTGGTCAACGCACAAGCACACAATCAGGTGCATGTACCAAAAGTATAGTAAGTCATTCTGGAGAAAGCGTGTTGATATTGAGCAAAATCACTTCACTCCAATAGGGTGCTCCATCCAGCTCTACCCCATATAGTTGAAACTCATTGAGAAGGCTAGGATATTTGCTCAATTAAACTCCCTTATGGCCCAAAGACAATCTCATATTTTACAATCAATCTGAGCGTTTTTTTGTCCAGTGATGTTTATTTGAATGTATTTGTGTTCCCAGAGTATTCCCACGGTGATCAATGGTGTCAGGTGTGGTGATGTCGAGGCTGTGGCCAATGCACTAGAGGACGTAAGCCATTCATTACAGAGCATGACCAACGCACTCAAGCTGATGCAAAGTAATAACTGAAACATTTGGATTCACATCATATTCACTGAGTTGACATGTGTTGTTTCATACTGCATGATGTATTTTTCAGCTTATGTGGTGCCATCTGTCTTCTATGGAATTATGAGGATATTTCTATCTGGGTACAAATACACTTCTACTCAGTAGACTAGCATTTGTGCTTCCATCAAACACGTGAATAATGTTGTTATGTCTATGTAATGTGTGTGTGTGCATGTGTCATTGTGAGTAGATGGAAAGACAACCCCTGCTTGCCAAAGGGGCTGGTGTACGAGGGTGTCCAGACACAACCAATGGAATATTCTGGAGGAAGCGCTGCCCAGAGCAGTCTCCTCCACTGCTTTGATGAGCTGCTGGGGGTTACGCATGAAGCCGAAAGTGGTGAGAGAGAGCAGCACCATACCACCAGCACTGATGAAGTAATATGTGACAGTAATGCATAGAGTAAAGCCTATTTGACATAGTAATGCCTAATACCTAATTACCGATATAATAATAATACCTAGAGCAGAGGTATTTTCAGGCAAAGGACCCCTTGGCTGAAAGAAACACGGCACAAGGACCTCCTATCACATATGGTATAAAATATTTAGTTGCCGGGCCAACAATAATGTGTAGGGCGGCCTATAGTGCAATGTCTAAAAGTAGGCCAATAACTATGCCATTAAAATAATTGACAGATTTATATATTTATGGCACAGGTTGTATTTATGTTAATATATATTTTCTGACATTTACATTTTTAGAAGGAAATAAGTTTGGGATCAAACAATTTGGAGGATTGCAGTACCTCTGAGGACCCCCTAGGGGTCCCGGACACCCTGTTGAAGACCTCTTACCTTGAGTAATACCTGTATAACATAGTAATACATAAATGTTAAGCTTACAATATATAACATAGTAATTCAAAAAGTAATACCTACGTAGCATAGTAATACCTAAATAACATACCTATATTAATGCCTAATACATATAGCAATGCCTATAAAACATATTAATACATATAGTAATACCTATAGTTATACCTACATAACATAGCAATACTTAATAATAGTAATGGCTAATACATTTACATTTATATAATTTGGCAGACGCTTTCATCCAATGTGACTTACATGTAGTACATTTGTCATTAGTTTGACAGGTCATACACCAGCAATTGTAAGCAACCAATATTATATCAGAATATTTACAGCATATTGTCGTCATGACTACTACCTCGTTGTCAATATATAATTAAATCATCCAACAAAGTTCCTAGTGGCCTGAATAATGAAGTGCTTAATACATAAGAGCAGAACAGGGTTTTTTGTTTTTATTTATTTTATTTATTTAAGAGAGAAAGTGTATAAAGAGTAGAGAGAAGAAAACATTTAAGAAGCTGGAGTTAGGATTGAGTGCTGGGAGGTGGCTCCTAATAGCTATACAACCCATGTACATGTGCTAACACTGCTTTCCTCCACAGGTGCCTTCCTGGGCCGCATGAGGAGCTACATGCCCCCGGCCCACAGGCAGCTGATCCAGGACATCTCTCTGGAACCCTCTCTGAGGAGGTTCGTCAAGGAGCGGCCGCAAGAGTCCCGCCTGGGCCAGTCCTTTGAGCTGTGCGTCTCCAAGCTGCTGGCTTTGAGGAACTACCACCTCAGCGTAGTCAGCCGCTTCATCGTGGTGCCGGCGGCCCGCGCCCGCCAGCTTCGCGCACGGGGCCAAGCCCAGGAGGTGGTGGCTGAGGGCCAGGAGGGGGAGGCTGTCACCAGGGCACCCACGGCCCTGGAAGAGAGGGGCACGGGGGGCTCCGGCATCATGAACTTTCTGAAGACTGTGAGGGACAGAACCAAAGACGCTCACCTGCCTGAGAAGAGATAACACAGGGCGCTGATGGACATGAAACGACGGCCACCCATCACTGTGTTACCTTGAAGGATTATCAGGTAAATAGCGTCTCAATTTGTAGTGATATGGAACCAGGAGAACCCTTGACTTCCTTACCTAGTATCTATGCGCTGACATTCAGGATAGAATATCCTGCACTGGCATTTTGTTGTACCTTCAGCAGAAGTCCCAACACCATGTAGTTTGGCTGCAAATATGAGGAAGGTGATTGGACAACGCACATACGTTCGTTCGTCCCCATTATTGTGTGTGTGCAGTACCAGGGACCATATGGTCCTCATTATTGCCCAAGTGCCCAGATACAGAATGAACTTTAATTGATATGCCATTAATAATAATCATTATGAAAATAATCATAATAACCTCTGGCAGATTTGAAAGAAAGCTTTATTGTTCTATATCTAGGTTTTCCATATAACTTGACCTCAGTTTTATGGACATGACCATCATTTAGTCCAAACCATAATTCGAACCATCAGAGTTACTTTCCATTAAATTCAACCACTAATTTCATTTTCAATCTGAATGAGAATTTTTAAAATGCAGTAGACATCTATTCCAGACCAGAAAGACACTTATACCACAGCCACAGGTCTCAGAGGTACATAACATTTGGACACTGTCACAAAATGTTAAACCATGGTTGTAGGGGGAACTCATTATAAAATAGAAATTTGTAAAAAGAAAAATATATATATCTTCTGTGGTTTAGACATAATGTATCTAAACATAAACTAATTACAGGCAGGCATATAATTAGGCTGTTGTTGTTGATCAAAAACAAGGAAAGGAAGGAAAACAGGATGTACTGACACATTGAGTGCAATACCCAATACGGCCATGGCAGGGCACTAAAGGCCACTGTCTTAACATGCCAGCTGATGTTACTGGTTGGTACCATAGGACTATATGGTTAGTACACACAGAGATGTGCAGGGATGAATCATGTATTCATCTAATGATGACTATTCAGAATACAAGCATGTCATCATATTTTATTTTAAACTGTTCTCACATTCTGATGGAGCTAATGCAACATTGTGTCTCCTTATTACATAACATTTTGGAGGACAATGCACAGTTGAGCAAAAGGATGCATCACTCACAGAGGTTACCTCAGCTTGACTGAGATATCCGGCCCACATCCAGCCCTCACAAGCCCTCAGCTTCCTGGAGCGATAGAGAGAAATAAAGGATGGATTGTGCCATGGATGTCTTGTGTCATATTTACCTTTTCTGGCCCCTCTCTGCTGGTGTCGCGTTACAACAACAGCCCTGTGAGATCAGATAAGACACGGTGTGGCAATTTGCCATGGAAAATCCAGCCCAAAGGCAAGCGATCTACTGTACTTGTCTGCCCACATACTGCGTGTTTTGACCATGGGCTGAAACAAAAGGACGAACAAGGACAACTGCGGACTGTTAGGATTTAATTATGATGTAGGCAACATTCTTTATTGGACATTTTTGTTAGTGCTCTTTAAAGCCACATCCCTTTTAGAAAGGTGCATTCCTAGATTGTGAACCCCACATTTTTTCTCCAGCTAATTGTTTAATATAAACCACAAGTGTGCATGTGTAGGGAACGGGTGGACCAGGGCACAATGATAGCTGTAGGGGGAGGAGTAGAGACTGGTGGCGCTCCGTGTTTTAAAGCACATTGCGTTTGAAACATTGGTTTCAACACCACAATGGTAATTCAAAACACCTTAAATTAAGGACTTATTCAGTTATATAGTAGCTGTACAGTAATGCTACCATTTGCTGCTGAGAAACTCCACAGTTCTAAGTAGTTACTGTAGGTGTGAAGTGCCTTGCTCTAGCACAATAGATGTTCACTTTGCCCACCCAGATGTTATCTCTTATACTGTAGATACATCTAGTTTAGGTAGAATTCATACTGAGCAGATAAAAATGAAACATCTCATTACAAAGATAACACTATCAAATGGCTAAATGAGAAACATTACACACCTCAAGCAATGGCTGTTTAACAATGGATGCTCCATTGATACAGGTTTCAAGATATAAGACCTGATGTTATTTTTGATACCTACCAAATAAAGTCACAATAAAAATAATACAAGACAGGAAAAAATCTCAAATAAAGAGAATTACATCAAAGTCTGGAACCTAAAATGGCAGTCATGTTTGTCTTCCTGACAGGCAACCAAACATGATTTACACCTGTCTGGAATCAGTCATGATGCAAGATGTGGTCTGCTGAAACCATTGCCCTGCCCTGATGGTGTCTTCTCCGAGACACCAGCTAACAAGCCTTCACATTGTACCTTGTAAATTGAGTTATTCCATATTGTGTTGACACACAATCAATCTGCCATGGCAACGTGAGTCTGAATGTATACACAATGGTGCGTTAGCTTCATCAGAAAGTGGGAATAGTTTTACATAATAAGATGATGACATGCTTCGCTTGTATTCTGAATGGCCATCATTAGATGAATACATGATTCATGCCTGCACATCTCTGTGTGTAGTAACCATTTTTATTTTGTTATACATTACTTACTGTAGCTTGCTACGTTAGAATAAAAAACGAGATAGTCTATGGTTAACCATGAGGGCAAAGCAATTTAACTCTAGCAGTGTACAGTAAGAGTCCCTTTAGGCCAAAACCACAGAACTCTGTAGTAGAGTAGACTTTTTCCATGACAAAGCTACTTAGTTATTTGATAATATATCTTTGGCATGATCAACAATACAAAAGATTCACAGTGAATGACGTGTGTGAGAGCTGCAGGGTAGGGAAGGGTGTGTGTGTGTCACGTCCGGCAGAAGCAGCAGAGCAACACACATACATGACCCAGCCCAGATACACAATGAACACATCCTTAGAGATGGTCTGTGTTTACTGCCAGGTAGTCAGGGAGTCCCCCGGAGTCAGCCAATAAGGATGGGGATTATTTGCTTTGGCTGTGTAGGAGGCCTCTGATCAGATCTCTATGACATGTGATTCCAGTGTATGCCACATAACTTTCTCCATCCTGTATTTTCTACACACCGCTCCCACTTGACTCCTGTGTCTTCCCTGTCATGTTGTATAGGTCTCTCAGGACGCAAACATAAACAGACACTGACCAGGCACAACACACAGTGTTACCATTAACACATTTAATTCTACTGAATGGAGGTTTATCCCATTCAGTGCTTGTGTGGTGGTCCACTATAACAGTCAGACAAATGGAGAGATAACTTCTTCAGGTGTGGAAAGACTGCTGTTGCAAAAGTCTATGAGGCAGTCCGGGTGAAGTCATTGAAATGAGAGGAGCAACTACATGACAGTGCAGGCTTTATTCTTTCAGGAGGAAATCGCTCACATCAGACCTTTCGCAACATGTGACTTGTAATTGGTTTGTCTTGTGAAGAAATGCTGATTTGAATCTCGCAGAGACAAATATTTTGTCTGAGACTGGTTGTTCAGCTCCTCCAAACTTCACACTAGCAGTTTAAGTACCCCCACCGTAAGGTTTTATGTGCTGGTTTGGAAACAGGCATTTTAACTTCGTTAGCCAAATTTGTGTGCCAATACTGTGTTTCTTCATGCAAATAATATATTACAATGCATTATTTGTGTATTCCTTTGGATATTTTAACACAATTACACGTTTTAGACAGATTTATTGTACTGTTACAGAGTTAACATGAGGCTCTTTGATATGTCAAACAAGTTTGTTATAGAATGTCTGTTTAAAAACAATTAACGAGACAGGGTATTAATGAAAGCACATCGATATCACACTGTACAGTCACACACAACAGATGTGTTGCCTTTGAGTTAGCAGTACACAGCAGATGCTGCAGGAGCCCATGTATGTGACTAAAAATATTTTCAAAACATCCTGTCTGTGTTTATACTGTCCTACCCACATGAATGTATTATTGATATGGCACTTAAAAATGGCTGCCGTTCAATCATCAAAAAGCGCTCAAAAGCGCATATGACCTAATAATGCTGCTCCAGACATTTGTCAGCCTTCCATGTGTTCTATGCATGTGCATTTTGTGTCATCTGTTCCACCACAAACTCACACATCAATCTTTATAGGTGACTCATTCTACAAAATAATTATAATAATAAATATAACTCACATTAAATTTCATAATATACATGTAATATACATGTAACCTGATGCACGAGTGCAGGTTATTATAGTGTTAGAGGCCTATGTTTTATAACGGCAATAAATGGGAAAGAGGATATTTTGGCAATAGGTATTTCTGGTTGCAATACCAGCATTGGCCACCATAAAAGCCATGGCACAAGCCTGAATCGTCCTTTCCTGCTCCTGGGAGTTTGGCCCACATCGTGAAGCAGTCCAGAAAAAGAGGAGAGCTGATCTTAAATCCTTTAGATTAATAATTTATCTTCAAAATGTTTATTTTAATCTATGGTATGGTAGCACACAATATGTTACTAAATGATGAGCTGTGATTAAATATTCAATTCTACAGGAATGCAAAAAACATACAGTATTTTTTTATCTAGTTTATTACACATCACACCTACTGTTAAATGCTTGACCAATTTAATCGTGAAAGGACCTTAACTGTGGTAGTTACGGTGATGAAAACTGAAGCCTATTGTCTGTAAGCGGTAATACTGAACTAAAATGTGCTTGGAGCTGGTGAAACTGTTCCCCAATGGCACACAGCACATTTGAAGAATCCGTTTATCATAGCAGCAAGAATGGCATTCAAATAGCTTTGCACACAGGATTAGCAAAATGCCTGTGCACGTCACAGCCTTTTGTTTTAAAGGTTAACACAACTTCAAGATGTGTGACGGGGGGGATACAACTCACCCTCAAAGCACTGCTGACTCACTACTGTCCTGGCCAGGTGTGAACCAGACCACTTTGCCAATCTCACACACTTACACCCACACACAGAGACTGGCCGACAGACAAGGGCGCGCACACACACGCGCACGCACACGCACGCACACACACACACACACACACACACACACTTACCCTGTACCCAAATTAGCATAAAAGGATGTGGATGTTCAGACACTTCACAGCGGATACTCACGTAGGCCTACCACACACACTGTGTGTATTCTCCTTGGGCCACCACACACTGCTGTAATGTGCTCTCCTGTGCTACTCATTGACTTCCTCTTCCTCCAAGTTGTCTATAATGTCACCTGCCCCGCTGGCACCCACACAGACCCTTATCAACAGCCGCTCATCCGGGTTAGAACAAAGTAGTCATATGGGGAAGTTCCCTGAGGGTCTCTCTATCTCTCTCGCTCTCTCTCTCGCTCTCTCTCTCTCTCTCTCTCTCTCTCTCTCTCT
>JAOEGT010047655.1:0-20532 GCA_025447795.1 Speoplatyrhinus poulsoni
GCATGTTTTAGAAGTCTCCCTGCTCCAACACACCTGATTCTAATGAATGGCTCATTATCAGTCTCTGCAGAAGCCCAGTGATTTGAGTCAGGTGTGTTGGAGCAGGGAGACATCTAAAACATGCAGGACAGTGGCTCTCCAGGATCAGGGTTGGGCACCCCTGATTTAGATGCTTCCTGAGTGTTAACCCACAGTAACTTTAATGTATCAATAGCAGCCTAACATTTTTGTATGTTAATTACTGGTAATTGTATCAATGAAACTGAATCAAGGGCAACAACTTCTGGTATATAAAAAAATGAAGTTCAAACGACAGCGAGGAATGGAATGCGTAATAACAAAGGGAAAACAACATTTCGGGAATATATGCGTCACGACAACAGCAAGTGCTGCAACAAGATGAAAGAAGACAAATTGTTCGACAATACGCAGTTGACATAGTGCGCACGTCATAATAATGTTTGCACAAATGGAACCCCATAGTTGAATGCATGGAATTTATGAAAGTATTCCGTATAATTAAACATTTGTATATTTCTGTGTAGAATATTATATTTTATATTCTCTAAGAGTAATTAAAAGAGTGATATTAATCTGAACACCTTACAGTACAATGCATGGTGTGGGTCATATGACTATGCTTTATCCAATCACATGCCTGTATTCAAGCAATGTCAGCGTAGCTTTTGCTACTGTAAGTAGCTCCTCTCAGCTGAGGTATATTTCAAAACGATCAGTGTTCACATGAGCATTTGTGATCTGGCAAAAGAAAACAGACTCACTGTGTGTGTGTTTGTGTGTGTGTAGGTGTGTATGTGTGTTCGTGTTTGTGTTTGTGTATGTGTGTGCGTGTGTGTGCGTGTGTGTGTTTGTGTGTGTGTTCATGTATGAGTGTGCGTGAGTGCATGTGTGTTTGTGTGAGTATGCATGTGTGTGTGTTCGTGTATGCGTGTGCGTGCGTGTGTGTGTGTGTGTACGTGCGTGTGTAAGAAAGGCGTCATGCTGCGCTGTGGAAGCTTGTCTGGCCAGCGAAGCTGCAGCTGGCAGCTTACTGCAGTGGACCTGTATTGTCCTTGTGCCTCCTCTCTGCTGGTGCCTGGCTCTGATCCAGGATCTGCCTCCCCATCCCGTTCCCTCTCTTTGTTTCACTCCATCTCTGTGCTGCTATCCCTCCAACAACACCCTCCCTCCTCCAGCCCTGCGTCAGAGGACACTTAACGTGGCCAGCAGGTACAGCTGTATCTATCTGCAGTGGATATCAATGTGAGTCGGGAGGAGTAGAGTTGAACCGAGTCGGTGGAATAGAGCAATTAGTGTATCACATTTCTTCCCCGTTCAGTTGCTTCCACGATTAGTTGATTGCATTTTACACGAGCATGCAGGTGTGCCTACAGTACAGTAAGTGGAGACTTAAGTGTACGTACAGTGTGCTCCAGATGTGACCTATTTACTGGGCACCTCTACAATCACACGTGTAGCTTGAACATTACTCACCCAAAGGAAAAATCATAGTGTGCGCAGGTTCTATTGTTCTCAACATGTTTTGACCAGGGTTTGTGCGTGCGTACGTGCACAATTTGTGAACCGAATGTATGTGTCATTTCCATGAAAGCCCTTAGATGAGAGAACCCTCTTTCAGAACTACCGTCTTCACTGATTGTGAATGTGAGGGGTCGTCGCTCACATTGAGCGATTGTCAGTAGAATGAGAAACACGCCAGTCTTTGACCGAAGGTATAGGGTGCGGTCACACACCAAATCCTGGCAGCATATCACCCATATCCTACAAGAACTCCACTGAGCAGAAGAATGATATAGTCAATGGGATATGGGGCATCCCATTGACTATATCATTCTTCTGCTCATGTATGAAGCCCTCCACCACACCACACAACTCTCCCTGTTCTCATCATCCCCTGGACCAGGCTACGGATCTTTGGTGGCAGGGGTATCTCAAGGGCTGCACCAAGGCCCTTGAATGAACTCCCACAATACACCTGTGACCTTGACTCTGTCATCTTCATTCGCCTTCTCATCTGTTCAAACAAGCCTATGTCCGTTGTTACAACCTTTGTTTTGTCTGTTATTATTTGATGTAACCTATTTGCACCTCTAGCAGGTGTTATTGTAAAGCTTATTTGGGTCCCAGTTCAGCACTATAGAAATGCAATGCATTTTTATTATTATTATTATTATTATTATTATTATTATATTATTATTATTATTATTATAAATGCAAGCAAGGTGTGAACAACTTGCTTGAAATAATTCACCATTGACTATACTTTACAAGATGGGTTTGTATTTGTGCCACTGCAGCCACTTAGTGCATGTACTGTACAGTAGGATTACAACGTTGCTATCCTTCACTATTGCTGACAGAAAGCCAATGTGTAAGAGGCACAACTGCTAAAATGTTGACAGTCTATGGATTGCACAGTAAATTCCATATCAAAGAGTATTGCCTGCTCATCTCCTTGACTCAGTATGGGACAGTTTTGTTACAGTAAGGGTGGGACCAGATATTCTCCAGTGTATCTCGGATATAAAAGTAATATATGTGCCCTACTAAGGACCTTAAATAACAATTGAACATTTTCATAAAAGATGATTCAATGTCATTCACTGATCACTTCAAATTATGTGATTTATTCGTTTTGTAGTGTAACCTGAAGGGAGCGGGGGGGCCTTTTAGGTTGCTTAGCCTTTCTGCAGTGTCAGCAGACGTCTCTCAACAACCTCTAAGTGAATGTGCTTCTATAGACTCAACCAGGAAAATCATTTTGTCTTTCTTTTGCGAAGATTATATTCACTTTTATAATGTCTAAACTCAGTAAGGGGCCTGTCATGAAATCAATACAAATTCATTTTTGCTATCCTTTTCAGTGGTATAACCTCCAACTGCCTCTCTGTGTTTCCAAATATTTAAAGCACACAGGGAGTACATGTGAACCTTACTTTAAACTAAGGTGTGCTAGCTTAATGCAACATAAACTCAGCATTAGTGACTGCATTAGCGGCCTTTGTGATGGACCACTGGATCATAATAGCTACCATGGCTGTGAACCTGGCAATGCCAAAGACACAGAGGTGTGTGTATGTACAGTATAGACTATAGAGGGTTAGGGGCGTTCACATTCCAGGGGTGGCCAACTGCCAGTAGTAACCCTGGTGAAGCAAAGTTTCACTCAGATCAAACCACAAATGCACGCACACACACACGCACACGCACGCACACACACACACGCACACACACACACACACGCACGCACACACACACGCACACTCAGAGACACATGCCAAGGGATTCCCTCCGTCCGTTGGCTCCTCTGTAAGGTCAGTATGGTCAAATGTTTTCATTTGCAGCATGTGTATTGAAGGGGGTGGGGTTGGGGCTTTCTATTGATCTGAGTGTTTTCTGTTGTCAATAGCAAAGCAGAAGGGTGGAGTATGTGTTATATTTACAGCAGCGGTGCATTTATTATTAATGCCAGAAAAGGCTCAAAATAAAACAAGTGAGAGTGAAAAAAAGTCCACACGTGCGTTGCACACACACACAAAGGCTACATGGCAGAACTCTAAATATAGCCATGCAATATTCAAAGTTTCTTAACATAGATCAGTGCACATGTAGTGTGAAATTAAAAACACTATTTGGAATAGAATGTTTATACACATACAGTATAAATAAATGGATTAGGCATGCATTGTATTGTTTGTGTTTTTATTTCAAAATAAAGCTATAGCTATAAGCTTTATAATTGTACAGATGGGCATCTTATAACAACGATTATATGCAATGTGTTAATTATGTAAATTAAATTATAGCCTATACATAAAGAATACAACAGAAAAATTGACATGAATAATAAAGTTCTAATCATATTTTGGCATTTGTTTGATCAAGTCTGTATCTTACATTTACAAATGTTCATAGGCCTACATTAGAGGAGGTGTGGCCCTTTAACACTGGCCATACTGCAGATAAACTGAGGGTTACTGCACTTTTGTATGCATACCAAGGCCTGACTGCAGGTTTGAAGAAGTTAACAGTCACCTTCATATGTCTCACCTCGGGTGAACTGAGACCAGCACCAGCGAGGACACTGGAAATATTGAATAATCTATTTTATCCCAGCATTTATAGGGTGACTCTCTCATATGTCGTTTCAATTCAATGTCTCATTTTCCTTTACATAGTTCTCAACCCGTGACTGCTTATTTGCACTAGCAACAGTACAGAAGGAGAGTATCTGAACATGTCTGCAGATGAGACATTGTGTTCTTTAATTTTCGTAACATCAAATAAAAAGACAGAAAGCATACAGTACATTTCTATTTTAAGCAGAAATATGCTATGCATACGCTAAAGGATACAAAGTTGTTAATTTGTGATGTTTGGTGATTACATTTCTCATTCGAGAACATTTGCACTGGCTACGTTTTATGCAGATTCTCGGCTATATCAGTTATGCCTACAGTATGTATTTTATGTTGCATGTGCGACATCTTATCTGGATCCTTACGTTTTTACTTTGCGATCGTCTGCAGCTGGTGTTCAGACAACGTCATATCTGGCCAAGAACGTCGGAGGCGCAGCCAGCTAGGTATTCTGCTGATCCCAGCACCTTTTCGTATTGAGGGAAGCACCAGTCCTTCAAGATCACTTCCATGCGCCCCCTCCCCTCCTCTCTATTTGGCAATCGCCATCCCACGACAACCTGCCGCGAAGAGAGGAGTCTGGGAGGGGAACTCGAGGACACACCCGCATAGCCTACTGTACTGAACACCGGTGCACGCAAAGTGTGCTGCTGCAGATGACGCGCAGAGGGTTTAATCGACTGTGCTGAATTGGAAATCATTGCGATTCATTTTTCTTTCATTGCAGGATTTAAGACAGGACACCAGATGGCCAGGCTTTCTTTTCAGTATATTGACTGGAAACATCAGCTGAAACCCATATACCATAAAACCATAATGTCTGCAGGTAGGCTGTGCGTTCTGTGCAATGCTGGTTTAGGCTATATCTACTGTATAGGTCTCAACGAAGTATAATTATGTTGTTTCCAGTACTGTTTTTCTTCTGTGAAAGTGCAGATTCAGACCATATATTTTCCTATCTTGAAACATTGTTGCATCTATAGCTAAAAAATGTAGATATGTTTTTGAATATTTCAGAGAGAGGCACAATTTCCAACTTGAATATTAAAGTGCTCCAGGAAAACTATTCTCTAAAGTGAATTAATTGTGTTAAATAGTATGTAGGCTATTGGCACATATGCACATCTTCAAAGTGTGTGTATATTTGAGTGCAGTGTTTTCCGTGATATCACAGGTTGGATGTTGTCTGTATAAATTTGGTGCTTGCTGCATTGCCATATTCATGCATGGCTTCACTGCAGAAAATGGTCTGGTGTACTCCAGTGGAAATTGTTCATTGCAGCAGATCACTAATAGATTTGGCAGCTACTGTATTGTGTATTATTCTTAAGGTATACCTGCATTGAGCTGATTGATAGATGGGTTACATTTTTTAATGGGAATGTCCTTAATCAGGCACAAAACTTTGCTATATTTTATAGATCGGATTGTTTGTCAGTGTTACTTTACATAGCTGAACATTTCTTTGACGGGGGACTATGCACAGTACTTTTCCTCATTGAGTCACTTAGGACAGAAGTTTAGCTTTGATTACGATGCAGTACTGAGTGTCAGATGTCTGCATTAATCTGATGCTGTTCTTTGACTCTGCTTTGTCCCGCAGACAGGTCCTAGGTGACATCCTGTGGCCATCAGGTCTGTACAGCGTTCAGCCCCCTCCCTCTCCCATCCTCTCCCTGCAGTTCTTCAAGCTGCAGGACCCAGACCCGCTGAAAAGTGCAGGCCTCCTCCCCCTGCAGAATGACTGTTGCCACGGGCGACCCCTCAGACGAGGCGGCCGCACAGCCGGGCCAACCGCAGGACTATGACCCCGCGGACCATGAGTGCTGTGAGAGGGTGGTCATCAACATCTCGGGTCTCCGCTTTGAGACGCAGCTCAAGACCCTATCCCAGTTCCCTGAGACGTTGCTGGGGGACCCCAAGAAGAGGATGAGGTACTTTGACCCGCTGAGGAACGAGTACTTCTTTGATCGGAACAGACTCAGCTTCGACGCCATACTTTACTACTACCAGTCGGGGGGGCGGTTACGGCGGCCGGTCAACGTCACCCTTGATATTTTCTCTGAAGAGATCCGCTTCTACGAGCTGGGAGATGAGGCAATTGAGATATTCAGGGAGGATGAGGGTTTTATCAAGGAAGAGGAGAGAGTCCTTCCCGATAACGAGTTTCAGAGACAGGTGTGGCTGCTGTTCGAGTACCCAGAGAGCTCAGGGCCCGCTAGGATTATTGCCATAATCTCTGTGATGGTCATTCTCATATCCATAGTGAGCTTTTGCTTGGAGACGCTTCCCGTTTTCCGCAACGACGAGGACGACTTGCACAAGTCTCAAACACAGGTCTTCTCCCCTGAGACCAACACCACCATCTACATCTCTCTGTCAACCTACTTTACCGACCCGTTCTTCATCCTGGAGACACTTTGCATTATATGGTTCTCTTTTGAGTTTCTAGTTCGATTATTTGCTTGTCCTAGCAAATCTGGGTTTTTTGGCAACATTATGAACACTATTGACATCGTTGCCATCATCCCCTATTTTATCACTCTTGGCACAGAGCTGGCAGAGAAACCAGAGGATGGCCAAGCCGGTCAACAGGCCATGTCCTTAGCCATTCTCAGGGTTATCCGTTTAGTGCGAGTCTTTAGGATTTTCAAACTGTCCCGTCACTCCAAGGGGCTCCAGATCCTGGGCCAGACGCTGAAAGCCAGTATGAGAGAGCTAGGCCTTCTGATCTTCTTCCTCTTCATAGGGGTCATCCTTTTCTCCAGCGCTGTATACTTCGCAGAGGCCGATGAGCCCGTGTCGCAGTTCGAAAGCATTCCGGATGCCTTCTGGTGGGCCGTGGTGTCAATGACAACGGTCGGTTACGGTGATATGGTCCCAACTACAATAGGGGGCAAAATTGTGGGCTCCCTATGCGCCATTGCTGGGGTGCTGACCATCGCTCTGCCCGTGCCTGTCATTGTGTCTAACTTCAACTACTTTTACCACCGAGAGACGGAGGGTGAAGAGCAAGCCCAGTATCTGCAGGTCGGTGTGACCAAAGCCGATTCAAACGAGGAGCTCAAGAAGAGCAGAAGTGGTTCGACCATCAGTAAATCAGACTACATGGAGATCCAGGAAGCCGTGAACAATAGCAATGAGGACTTCCAGGGAGAGAACCTCAAAACGGCCAACTGCACCCTGGCCAACACAAACTATGTGAACATCACCAAGATGCTCACGGACGTATAGCCGTAAGCTGTTCATAAGACCCTCGTCGCGGCAGAAAATGCAACGTTGCGGAACCAGACAGCACCCGTCTAGCACCAAGGCAACCATACCAAGGCAACAGATTTTGTGCCGTCACTATAAGCAATGAATAATAAGAAAGAAATCTGTAGAGCATGTGCACACCCTCCCCTCCTCTCCAACCTGCTTTCACTTGCCACACCTTTTTATTTAAGCCCCAAGAATAATCAAACCGTTTGAAAAAAATGCATTTAGTCTGCATGGAGTTGGCTTCAACGGCATTTAACTAATACAATCTCCTGCTCACAATAGCCAAAGATAAAAAATTACGTAAATTGCAATTGTAGTTAGGAATAAAGACACTTGCTTTAGTCCCGTCTGTCGTTCCCCTACCTTTCTAAGGCACAGTGTCTGCTCTACTAAACGTGCTACATATGATGATACTTGGAGCCAGTCACCAAAAGGTTAATGACTTAGGAGAGGATGGGTGGACACAAAGCTATAGTCCACTGCTGTAGCCTCTGGGCAGCTCTGGACAAGACTGGTGGTAAAATGACTGCGTTACTTAAAGGATGAATGACTCTTCCCAGCACACATTCCTTTCTGATGAATGACTTTGAATGGCCTTGCTTCTTCACTGCTTTTGGTCCTACAGTGTATGTGGGTTAAGTAATGTGGATGCAAGCCACTACCCCCTTCTACACACCTACCACCTTACCCCCCCTTTCCATTCACCTTAACTGGTCTTCATGCAGAGCTTTTGCAGACAACTGGAATGTTTTTTCCTACTTTGTTTTTCACTTGCTTTACTCAAAGATAAAAGGTATTTCTGATTTATCTGATACTGTAGGTACTATTAGTAGTCAGATTATTGCATGGAGTACACCTTTGAATGAAACTTTTCATTCATTCCACAACTGCCATTAGCGTTACAAAGTCTGTAAACTGCCTGCAGTGAGTTGTTAATAGATCCTAAAGCAAAATGTATGAAGATGTTTAAGGGTGAATCTTGCATTTAACTGGAAGATACCTGGAGGATGCTCATTCTCTAGATATAACGTTAGCACAATATTTCATGCAAGTTGTTTCCAGGTCACTAAAATGTAAAATAGATTTAGCTGTGATTTAGAACAAATGCTTAACTCATAATGTGAATTTACTGTTAAAAATAAGTTCCAGAAAGAGATTTCACTTTTGTCCTCTGCACTTTGTCATAAGAATTTGCCTTCACAATCTAAATGGCAATTTATAGGACTTGTGTAAATAATTATAGCTCCCCAATAACTGCCAGTAACTGGTTAAATGCTACTCTTCTAGTTCTGCATGATCTCAAAACATTCCTAGAAGCATGCGTTTAGGTCCTTGAAGCCTCCCAAATAATATATACAATTAATAACAAAACTATATATATATATATTTCAAAATATATGTAAAATATTTAAAATGTTATCTTGTATTATAAATACAATGGTTAACTAAGGTTATAAAAGAAAAGAGAGACTTAAACAGATGTTCTTTCTTTTTCAAGAAAACCTATTTTCATTTGTGTTTTCAAACGTGTTAAAACAGAGTGCCGAAGATACAGCCATTAGATCAAAAAATTTGTTATTATTACCATTTTTTATTAAGCCTATCAGACTTTTGCAAGAATTGTTTTTGTCCTTCCCATTGTTTTTTTTTGTTGTTGAGAATATCATGGCACAGAGTTAGTTTCACCTGGACTATATGCATTGACAAGTCAGTTTTCAAAGTTGGCGATACATGTTCCTCATGGATTTAAGGCCAAAAGCTGCTCATCAATTTGCTCATCAACTTCAAGGTATAACTAAAGCAATAATATCAAAATTAGTGTTCAATGATCCCTTAGCACGAGTTGTCTTATAATTTTACTTTCTTGTGTTGTTTTGTTTCATATTAAATGTTAAACATTACTAGATGCAATGCTATACCAGCCTGCAGTCTTTACCTGCATTGCTGCCATTCTATGCTCAGGATGCCTCATTTTCCTCTAAACAAGGCTTCTAACATGGTCTCTGTTGACAACATGTTCTTGTAAAGGATAATTTAACAATGATGGCAAATTTACTGTAGAAACATATTGAAGCAATTATATTCACTGCATTTCCAAGATGAGATAAACATTAGCTTTGAGAAGAATGTGGGGCTGGTACCCATACTCGTTGAAATAGGGGCTAGATAGGTAAATGTGAAGAATTGTCAAGAAATATTCATGCTTGTAAAATATAATGAGGTGATATGTGGAACTAGCCTGCCTCCGCCTGACTATTGCTCTAAGATCAATGTCTTTTTGCTGAGATTACAGTCTAGTAACTCTGTTCACATTAGCGTTCGCACAGCCACCCTGCTGGCGGCCCAATCAGCGTGGGTTAGTGAGTAGAGCTAGTGGTAGAGCTAGATGAGGTGATCAAAACTGTTGTAGCAACGCTGATTGTCCAATAGTTTCAAAATTCAACAGAGGTCTACGCAAAGTAGGCGGAAACGACTGTGAACACTTCCAACTGGAGTGTAACCAGACCATATTCACGTTGTGAATATACCGTAGTCTGGTTACACCAGGCTATAGTGTAGAACTAATGGAGGGTGCTATGTAGATTATAGGTGCTTCTGACATATTAACACAAAAACACCAAATAATAAATATTCAATATGTCCATCACACTAGTCATGTATATAATATTATCAATTTACAAATGTAGAGATTATGTGTGGCAGCATGTACTGAGTGTGTGTGTGTGTGTGTGTGTGTGTGTGTGTGTATGTGTGTGTGCATGCACATTTGTGTGTAGGTACAATTTGTGTGTAAACCCAACACAACATCGGTGTGTTATTGAGTTATACCGCCACATATTTGAAATTTATTAGGCACTTGCATTATATATAACATTTGAATACATGTTTTAGGTAGTATCATTGCCTTTCAAACATAACATCGTTCACTATTTGAGAAACCCCACAAGCAACATGAGAAAGAATAATTTTATGGCCCTGATAACATAATCCATTATAAATTAATCTGGAGAAGATATACATGCATTTTGAAGTTTTTGTTTGATATTTTAATTGATTTGTGATTGCAGAGAAAGGGCTCAAGGAAAGTGATGTATATGCAATCTCTGTGTGTGTGTGTGTGTGTGTGTGTGTGTGTGTGTGAGAGAGGGAGAGACAGAGAGAGAGAGAGAGACAGACAGACAGACAGACAGACAGACAGACAGATAGACAGACAGACAGAAATATATATATTTTGTATTATTATCTATTAACCTGATAGTGTGGCGTCCACTGAGATCTAATGTAGGCTGTAGCATTATTCACCTCACCCTGGTCCATTCCACATCACTGAGGCCTGAAAACACTGATCAGCTACAATATGTGGATAAGGATTTTCTTTCTATGAAATTAAATGAGATGGAAATAATGTAATACCATGTTTATACTGTATGTGAAGTCTGGATTTAAAAAGTAGTATTAAACTGCACTTTACATGACCAAATGGACAATCTGTGGATGAGGGGGGGAAATATGATAACATTAAAATGCATATAATCTTGAACATAATATCAATAATGAAGCCAATTATTCAATCACACTGTTTTGTGTTTTCTTGTGCTAAATGTCCTCATTTTAATTAACATCTTATTTTAGGTTACAGTATGATAATATCACATGCAGCAACATCCTTTGTTGTTTTTGCTATAGTCCTAATATGACACAACTGCTCATAAAATATGACAAACCAATCATTAATTAATTTATAAATTTTTTACCTAAAATCTAAATGTTCATAAAGTATTTTAGTAATGCAATAATTCTGAGGATACCTTTAGCCAAACTGTTGTGTATGTGCTCATATGTTGTTGTTGTTGTTGTTGTTGTTGTTGTTTTTGTTTTTGTTGTTGTTGTTGTTATTAGGACATTCTGCTATAGTCTTTGTCCAAACGACTCCTGGCATCTTCTGCATGCGTGTCCCTCCTTTAAGTACAACCTTACCTGTATGCTCCCTGCAGTTTAAAGGGAGAGTGAGGGGTTCTATACTGTTGGGTAGAGATATATGACTATAAGCATGAGCAAATGAGGGGGTTAAGACAGGAAGGACGAAAGAACGACGCAAATAAATAAATACAATAATTAATTCCGTTATTTACCGCAGTGAGCATGAGAGTGCAATCAATGTGAAATAGAAAGTCATCAAGGATTGCCGATATCAGCGTTAAACGCGCATTGATGGGTTCTGCGTTGAGAGCAGGTGTTCGTTCACTGGAGGCCTCGCTAGTGTAGTGCCTATCTGTTGTAGTCATTAGTCTTGCTTTGAGCCAGTGTTTCAGCGCAACGCTCCGCAGCCCGCTCTGCTAAAACCAGGGCAATAGGCAGCTGAGCCAGCCCCGCCGTTCTCTCCAAGGAAACGGGCCAGTGGGAGCTGGGACGTGCATTGGGGCAGGTGGCCACTACAACTGTTTTTGTTACAGAAGAGCGTGCGTGTGAGCGCTCGTGTGCACGTGTGTTGTTTGTCAGGGACGTGTTCCTTGCCAACAAGAGCACGGCTGAGCCTTCAGACACGCATGCATCGCGCTCACCAGTCACCAGCTCACCAGAGACCGGCGGCGCCCCGGGACTTGCCTGTAATCCAGGAGAGCCGCCCTGCTGGGGTGATACGCTACGGTCGCTGCTAAGGAGATGCAACCCTGCAGGCATTCTCTATACCTCACTCCCATTAAGGGCGTTGAATGGCCCCTCCATCAAGGGTCTATTTATAGCAGCTAATCACTTCAAGGCAACCCTATTCCTCCAGATCAATTGAGTACTGAAGAGGGTCAGTCTGAATGGATATATTTTCAGTGTAACATCTGTCTTGAGAGAATACATTTTGGTCCCTTTTTTTTTTGCCGCCTGAATGTCCCTTTATACGAGGCAATTCAAATGAAGAATACACAATTACTGCCCTCTAGGGGTGTTGTTTCAGTAGTGCAGCAAAATGTTTGCTCTGCTTCGACATCTCAGGCGACATGATTAGGTTTGACGATGAACTGAGCCATTATTTTGTTAAACAGAAAATCCAGTTAAACCCACTGTCCACATGCATGTTTTCTTTGACTAAACCAGGGCAGTCCACCCCAGCGGGTTTAAAATGGATTAGGCTACAACAGCATTGGATTTAGACACAAAGGTGTGCAACACTGGTCTTTCCTGTGTCATATAGGTCATCACTTGACTCACACTATGGACCTGCTCAACAGACATTGTTTGCATGTGTATACACACACACACACACACACACACACACACACACACACATAGGTACACTTGTTCAGCTCAGTGGGGATGACAAACACGGGCTAAAGCAGCCATTTTTCTCAAAAGAGACCTTACTTATTAGATAATGGTTATGATGAGGTTGTGTTATACAGTAGGTCATGCTTCCACTAGGTGTTACTGTAATGTGCTGTGTAAACATATAAGCCTAACCATAAACATATAAAGTTGATTGCTAATCCTAAAGTGAATGCTATTCTTAAAAATAGTTTTCCTGTAACCACATTAGAGTTGATGATGATGCTATTACATATAAATCCAAATAAATAGAGTATTTTCCTATAGTGCTTCTTTGCCGTTTGCGAAGCATGTCTCTGCTGGTTCCAACCTATCAGTGCCATGCATGTTTTTCAACCACAAAAGGAAATTCTAAGTAGTTCCTAACAATCCCTTCCACCAAACCCCACCCACCAGCTAATTGCTCTAAACATAATTGCAAACCCCTCATAAAATGAATATATCATTCTAATAAACACTTAATAATAAAAATAAAATAATAATAATAAATATTAATAAAAAATTACTCATTTTAATGTATTCATCTTTTAAATTATGTTTCTAATGAAAGATGGCAACAGCCCCAGCTTTACATTTTCCAACATTACCAAAATACTATGCGATATTTAATCAACTTCTCTCTCAAGTTTTCTTGTTGCTTTCCATCAATTTCAAACTCTGAGATTGAATGCTGAACGAGTGTACCTCCATGTTTTAAATGTATGCATTATTGTTTCACATATTCAAAATGTGACTTCATTTCACTATGAAGTGATAAATGATGTAATACCCCTACTTAATAAAATAAACAAACAACAATGATGTGACATAAACACATGGCCTTGGTCAATGTAATGCGCACACTATACTTCTACAGTTACAGTAAAGCTTACAGTACTATATTCAGTATCAAATAACAACAATGACAGTGTGTGTGTGCGTGTGTGTGCTGTGAGGTCTAGAGAATGTGTGACATTGTACTGTATGTGGTGTGAATGTTATGCTGTTCCTATTCATAATGCATGCATTGTTCTCTTGCAAAGGACAAGTGTGTGTCATATGAGGACTCGTCACAGAGCTAGGGGCTAACAATGGTCACATTTCTTAATCAACGTACAGTACATTATAAAGACATCGTTAGCTCGGCTTGTGTTGGCTATTTGTGTCTGCATGTGTGTGTGTATCTGCATTCGCAAACGTGCGTGTGTGTTGATCTAATGGTATATTGTAAAGTAAGTACGGCACAGCCCCAGAAATGCACTCACCTGTAAACTGTAACTAATACCTTGTAGTGTGGTCAATGATGAAACACCCAGTCAGCACAATGTCCATTATGTGCTGGCTGGGTAAGGGGGATTGGGGGGGCATGATGTGGTGTGGAGGGCTCATGTCAGGTGTGGGCAATGAGGAAATAAGATAGTTACGCAGTTTCAGCAGATTTAACACGTTCATTATTCATGCCTGATCAAAGAGAGTGATCCAGAAAATCCAGCTGAGATGAACAGCGTTTGAACACACAGACCTGTGCACTGTTTGTACATGTACAGTCAGTGTGTACAGTAAGTGTGTGTTTTAATCCTTCTTTCACTGTAAAAAATTACTTTACTTATTTACTATTTCTTCATCTATGTTAAGTTCACTTAAAATTAAGTATAATATTTATTCAAGATATAACACGTAATATTATTTATTCATTTAAATTAAGTCAGTGATCGTAAGCTAATAAAATACATGTTTTGTAAAGTTCACTGAATATGCATGCTGGTCTGCATGGTGTCTGTTCTGTGTGCATGCACGCTGACAACATAAACCAGTGTTTCCACACAGCCTAGGCTCTGTAAATAGGGAAATAAACAAAGTGGTGCAGACCGCACAACACTACGTTGTACCTTGGCAATGCGTGTTTATTTTGGGGGGTGGAGCTTCTAATGGCATTGAAGAGTGATGTGCTTTTGTTTTGATCAAGCTCAAATATCAACAATCCTTCTACAGCATTCCTGACTCCACCTTTAATATTATTATGAAATACAGATGTGGATTACAATTCCCATATTTGTAAGGGCTCCATCACCTTTTGCAACCTTATCATCCGTAAATATTCAGTTGATATGTTCTCCTGATGCAGCCACACACACATTCTGTTAGGTAAGTCTACTGTTTAGAGTTGAAACACTGGTCTGTCTGTCTGTCTGTCTGTCCCCAGCAACATGGCAGCAACCACAACATTTCATCACCTCTGTGACACCAGCGCCAGGGTATCTAATTCCTGCACATAGTATGTTGGCTAAGGCAGGGAACCAGAACCCTTACTAGGAATCAACACAATGGTTTCAAGCAGAAATATTTTATAAGCCAACGAGAAATTAGTCAGAGCACAGAATAACAGAATGGGCTTTGTGACACAGAGAGGCTTAGATCACTATCAGAACACACACACACACACGCGCACACGCGCGCGCACTCACATCTGTTCTTGGGGGATAAACGAAGGGACTATAGTCAAAGACACAAGCTCACACTTTTCACAGTTTCTGTGCTACTTCCAGCTGACTGAGGGAATAATGAGCCAATAATGGTACATCCTTTACTGTTTACTCAAAAAGGCCTATCCATTTGCCAAGTGTATTTTGTAATATAGAGAGGTGTGTGGTGTCCAGGTGTGACATTCCAGGAAGAACTACGTCAAGTAGGCAATTAGTGATGCATTTGCGTCAAACAGTATAGCAGCTGGTCTGCCACAGGACTGGACATATACAGATAACCAATTACTTACTGTGGGCTATAGGTGTCACCAAAATGGCCTAATGTGTCGGGTTGTAGCTTTAAATATAAGTCGGTGGAAATTCATGAAAGGAACCGTTGAATAGACCTTCATCACTCACAGCTCACCACAGAGGATCACCTTTTGTGGCTCCTTTCATTTAACCATGTTAGCCGGCCTTGACTTTCAAACAAAGTGTGTGTGACTGGTGTCAGGGCAGATAGGAGAGAGTGCCCATGTGCAGCAAGACCTACGCACCAGTGTGAAATATGAGCGAGAGGAGCTCAGGCAGCACCTGGCAGGCACACAGACAGGTAGGTCACTTACAGAACTTTACTAGCGGTGAGAAAAATGAGCCCAGACGCTTCTGACCTGTTATGCTAATGGGTGACGGGGCACGGATGAACAGACGGCCAGGCGGCCAGGAGAATAGACCTGAAAACTGAGTCTGGCAGTTACATGGGCTGTGTGACAAGCATGCTCAACCATGTGGTCAGGACCACATGAGCGGTTGGTTATTTCAACAGCTAAACAACGATTGTGCTATTAATATTATATATATTATAAAGGATATTATTATAGTATATATATATATATATATATAATTATTTATTTTATATTATATCATTCAATTGTTGGTTGTTTGATCACATTTGTTTCAGTTATGTTATTTTTACAGTACAGTATACGATATGTACACTCTGGACAGAATTGTGTTATATCACGCCCGACACCCTCAAGCACAAATATCTTCCCTCACTGTTACTTTTAAAACACAACATGTGGGAATTATTATTAATGTTATTAACATGTTATGCATTAACAAGTAGTTTCTGCCCTATATTTGTTCATACCAGTGTGTGAATGTATATTGAAGGTATAGATGTAATTGCTTAATAATATTCAATATCCCTTTAAGGGTTACAGGCAAAAATATTTGAGGGATTAAAACTACAGTACTTTATAGAGACTCAGAAACAGTCAGAATGACAACACATTTTTACTATTCCCACAAGTGAAAGGCCTGTGATAATGGAGAGAAATACAATACATACACAGGTATATTTGTGTTCTAACAAGAAATATTTGTCTGTAACATTAGCCAATAATTGGAAATATGAGGTGACCATACAGAGATTGTTTTCATATTGTACTATAAATAAATATAAATAATCCACATTGTGAATTCCACATTGTCACTGATATTGAGTTACATGGCACAATAACAACAACAAAAGAGAATGGATGAAATAGTCATATTCCCCATGCTTCCTCCAGACCCAGCCTTGTGTTTGCGAGTGTAGGGGCCCCTTCCACATTATATAGGGTTACAAGAATGGAATATCCTGGTGCTTTTACAGCAGCTATAAGATTACTTGGATTATGGAAACCTTGCTACCTGACATGCACTTTGAAATCCTGTCACCCTAATGGATGATGATCTTTTTAGATAGGATTACTAGATCGTGTGTGCCTAAAGAGATACTGATGGCTTCTGCCCCTTGTCATGTTCAGCATGGCTCCTATACAAGACAGTAACAGCTGAATCTCAATAAGCGTAATGTTATCATAAAGGTATAGGCATTTCCAATGTGTGGAGTGGAGCTTCTAAGGCAGCACCCATGTGTTTTTTTGTTTATTTCATCATGTTCAAATATCATTGTTTTCTCCAGAATGACTTTAAAAAAACAGCGTGACCTTAAAAATGCATGCACATATTATGACATAATAAAAATAAACAACAATTGTGTAGTGATATGGATTTTAAACTCCCAGCCTCCCAGCCTCCAGTGAGTTTGATTATTGCATGTAAATATTCTTCTAAACAATTTTTTAACAACATTTATTTAAAAACGTGAAGTGTAGCTAAAGGTCAGAGAGCCCCTTGTTTCACGTTGACCAATTGAATCAACAGCAAGACAAATGTAATATTTTTTTAGATACAGTAGCATAGCATCTAGCATATCTCTGGCACTGTAGCTCAAATGTTTCAAATGTCAAGGAGCACCCTTGAAGGACCTTGCAGCAGAACATGAGAAGCGGATGTTCCTAGGGAACAACCATGGCTGGCGTTCTTGTACGCTATACCAGACGTGTATAGTGAGAACAGGAACAGGAGCGTACCTGCGGTGATTCACAGCCTTTCACTGTGAACGGTAAACATGGGGTTCACAGGTGAGGTGACAACACAGAGCCAGGCTTCAGCTCCTTCCCTCACTTTCACTGACACAAATCACATTGACCTTGGCTCCTCCCCCACAATGTATTATTCTATTATGGTGGAGTTCATGAGGGTTCATGCCACAGCTGCATTCCCAATGACAAGTCCAGAGCATTGCAGCATCATGCGAAAAGCATCCCGATGAAGAACCATGTGGAGTCAGCACATTCAGCAACTACACGTGTGTGTGTGTGTGCGTGTGCGTGTGCGTGTGTGTGTGTGTGTGTGTGTGTGTGTGTGTGTGTGTGCATTATGTTGTGAGCGTTTGTATGAGTGCTTGTGGGCGTTGCACGCATTCATCTGCACATACTGCATTACATGCAGGCGCATGTCAAAACATCTGGTGAGGACTCATACTGTGCGAGTGACACGCACGGGATGCCAAAGTCTTCAAGCGTCCCATGACCTTGGAGCAATGCGACTGCGTATGCAGTGGTGCTGCTCTCGCCGCAGTGTTACAGGGGACCCAGTCAGCTCCTGGCTGAGTCACAGTGGGATGAGGCAATGCATTTTGACTTCAAACACTTCTTGTAATGTAATATTCCCCAACGTTACCAACTTGGCTACCCTTCGGAAAGACGCCACTTTGATTGGAAAATGTTTATTTTTACTTCTAAGAGTTTAAAATATTCTCTATAGCAATGCTATACATTTAAAAGGAGGTTTATCTGGGTTATTGATTTGCTTTGTGGACATCATTTGATCAATGTTGGCGGCCAACAATGTGCTTGAGTTGGCAGGGACCACTTTAAAAGTTAATGAAAAACAATGAGGAACAAAGTGTCCCAAACAACAACATGGCAAATAAATAATGGTCTTTATAACAATCGATAACTGCTGCAGAGGAAACCCTGTTTACATTTTCAACACTAATGAACTCAAGAATATCTCAGGTTTCTTGCATTTAAAAGCAACTGTAGGCCTAGCATATGTAACTACTATCAAGCATATAACTATCCTGATATATATAAAACTAGCATCCTAGCATATACAATATAGGCTATACCTATAAATGTTAAAGATTTAAATGTATAGTCAGCTATTGCAAGCTAAATATAAGATAATACACAAATTCAACAAATGTCTCTTCGCATTTCGCTATTTTACCGTTCTCTAATCCGATACTTACACAGCCCTGGCTCCGTTATTAGTAACATAAACAAAGTGGCGAACACCGCGGCGCTCATATTAACTAAGCCGAAGTACTACGCTTTGCTTTACAATGCATATTGATGTGTGTGGCGGCGTCGCGGAGGACCGCGGAGCGATACTGTTTTGATTTTAAATCGAAGTTAGCAAGCGTTCTCGAGAATGACTGACCCTGCCTTGATATGCAGTTATAGAATTCTAGCATACATCTAGTATCCTATATTGTGTAAATCTAGTACTCTAACACTGTGCTCATATACATGCACATCTATAATTTGTAAAATAATACAATGTATTTCCAAGATTATAGAGGACATAACAATTAAATGGATTACCATACATTTTGTTGTAGCTGTAGCTAATAGAGTACGGGTAGGCATTGCATTCAGGTGTTATGTTAGAATAGTAGCAATTTAACTAATTCATCTGAGAATGCAAACGGGCAGAAGTGGCCGTCCCTTAGCAGATGATATGCTTCAGGTATGGAATGTTGTGACAGGTGATGTAAAAATGGAAGCCTACTGTATACTCCCCCAGGTGTGGCTGGATTGGATATGTGCATATGTGGATGCTTACTCTGCAGGAGTAAGCACTCAAAAGGTGATTGGCTCCTGCGGGCTGGGGAACTCCTGTACACCCTATCCCACTGACAAGGACAAAAGAAAAGAGAGCACATGAGGACCCTCACATTCGCCATCCAGTTAAGTGTGAGTGACTGTGTTTGTGTCTCTTTGTGTTGCCTGTGTTGCCTGTGTGTGTACAAGCCTGTGCACACGTTTGAGTGTATTTGTCTGAAGTGCCATCTCTGGTTTCCTATAGGGTGTTGGATTACCCAATGGGAGCTTTAATAGAGCGGTAGACACTCAGATCTCTTGATGGTGAGTTTGGAAGAGGTAGAGGGCAAAACAGAGTTGGACTGCGGAGAAGAGCAACATAGGAAAGGTACTGGGGGCACAAAAGCTTTTGCTGGCAAAGTTAAACCATGGGTGAGTGTTTCTGGCACTTTACAGACAAACTTGACCTAAGCACTGCAATTTCTTTGGTATATTTGCATACATGCTGTGGGTTATGAGGTTCAGATCTGAGAAGGGGAAATATGGGTGTCACTGTATTAGTGGTGTCCTTTAAGCTCAATGTGAGATAAGGTTAAATTATGTTGGTGGTATATTAGCTGTGTTATTTAAATACCTTTAAATAAATGTTAGATTAATCATTTAGCTGGAGAATCCTTGTTTTGTGTCCAGTGATAGAATTCAGGGACGTACCCCGACATTTTTCTCACAATGTCTCAGCAAAAGATGTTATTGCGAGATCAGTAGATCAGTTATTATTTGTTTAACCACTATCTAAATGAACCCAGTCCACTGAAATCAAGTTCATGTGCTTGCCTGTTTTGTAACCTGCTCTCGCCTGCATTGCTAGCTGAAATAGAGCTAGGACATTCTCCCTGAGTGTGCAGGGCCCTCGGTGTCAAGTGGAGACAGAGGTTGAAGCCTAAAAGCTTGTGTCAGGATATCATTACCTATCTGAACCAGACATACAATACAATTAACAGCTATTTAGAAGTCTACTCAAGTCAGCTTGATGTTTAATAGACCATGGTTTGGTAGGAAACCGATGGAGTGCCTACTCCGGGTAGGGAATGAGTCCTTACCCCAAGTGAAGGAGTTCAAGTACCTCGGGGT
>JAOEGT010047685.1:5534-20524 GCA_025447795.1 Speoplatyrhinus poulsoni
AGTGTGCGTTGGGTATAAGTTATCTTAACGCTAGCGTGTTGAGACCCATTAGTGTGTGTTGGGTATAAGTTATCTTAACGCTAGCATGTTGAGACCCATTAGTGTGCGTTGAGTATAAGTTATCTTAACGCTAGTGTGTTGAGACCCATTAGTGTGCGTTGGGTATAAGTTATCTTAACGCTAGCGTGTTGAGACCCATTAGTGTGTGTTGGGTATAAGTTATCTTATCGCTAGCGTGTTGAGACACATTAGTGTGCGTTGGGTGGAAGTTAGCTTAACGCGGCCCCAAGCGAGGCCAACCAGTACAATACACCCTTTCCGCACGCACAGGGGCAGCGCAGCGGACGCAAACCATTTTATCATCACATGTGTAGTCCTAAACGTGAGCCATACGAAATAAGGAGGCTAATTTGGACTAAAATGAGAAAGCGCTTGGAGCATTGGTGTGTATGTAAGAATAGTAGATGACCTAGTATTGGATATGATCCTGTAGCAGTGGAGATGCTAGCATCTGTGGCAGTATGCTACTGTATCAGGAGTTATGCTAGCAGTAGTTATGCTGCTGTATCAGTATTTATCCTGCTAAAAAATCCAGCATAAACCAGCATGAATTCCATGCTGGTCCAGACTGGTTCATACTGGTTAGTGCTGGTGTAGTGCTGATCTAGGCTGGTATACCAGCACTCCAGCAACCAGCATGGGATGCCGGGGTACCAGCAAACCAGCATTCCATGCTAGTTCCAGCAAAAAAAGGTATGTTTAAACCTGGCATACGTTTTAAATGTACAATGTCATGTCTTTTAAGTGACAACCTTCCTGATCTGAATATATTTAAGTTCCTTCTAGACCATGTCCACTAAAATGTATCAATTTCAACTTATAATTTTAGATTTTAAGTCTGAAAATCTATATAAGTGGATTCTCTTCTCTCCTATTGATCTGATGGTAGGCGGGGCCCAGTGGAACAGGTCTAGAGGCACGCAGACAGCAACAAACATCTCCAAGCACATTTGCTGGTGCAACCTCCGGCCGTGAGCTTTAAACGGTTTAGCGCCCAGAAGAGGAATGTTGAGGACTGGATAATTAAAACAACGGCATCCTTCAGCGCTGCATTTTTAACAGCACATATTTGCTGTTGAGGCAATCAAGCTTGTGAGGAGAAGAACAAGAAGCTATGAATCAATAAAACAGAGTAAAAGTGTAATGAATAAAATCATCACGTTAAAGTATTTATGAAAACATGTTTCTTTCAATCCACAATACGGGCTGCTTAAACTTTAATTATATTATCTTGCTAATGCTGTTGAGTTCATACCATAAGATATCAATTGACTAGGGTCACTGATAAATAATGTGTTTATAGTTCTTTTTCTCAATCTAATGGTGCAAGGACAAGCTAATACATTAAACACAGCATTAATATTTAGAGGTCAGAGAATAACCGCAACAAATATTGCATGCTGGTGGCTAACATATCTCATTCATTATTATCTTTTAATTGCATTCTACCTTCCGAAGCCAATGTAGTTTATATTCAATAATGGCCAGTGCAGTATTACTGCCTTGGGTATTAATTGGCCTTAAAAACAATCTATTTTATAATTGTTGAGAGTAGAAATGTATAGCCAAATAATCCTACAGTAAAGTGCTTCTACAGCTCACCCAAACAGTTAATAAATAGCAATGCTATAGGCTAATAATGTAAAGTTGAACATCACGACATCATGACGAACTAGTTAATCTGGCCAATGAAAGAAATACAGCTGGAAATAGAACTAAAGGTGTTTTTTTTGTCTATTGCAGGAGTACATAACAGTTGCCATAACAAGTGCAAAGCTACTGTAAAGCGATTAGGAAAACATGCGACCATCCTCTGGCCAACCCTTGTTACTCAGGTTGCACTTCATGTGCATACGCAGCACAGACAAACATCAAAATTTGTCAACGCGAGGAATGGAGGAACGTTTAACGACGTGTCGTCTGTCATGGCAGATTTGACTCTCAATCGGCTTCACTCTGAGGTCAGGACTACAGTTACATGCACAGTAGGGTTGATCGATGTGTACTAAATTGGCATAGGACGATGTCTTCAGTAATACATCGTGATGGACTTTTGCTGTTGTTAGCATTACGTTAGCATGATGCATTGATTGCATTGCCAGATAGACATCGAGATGGTGTGATGCAGCCAAGGCCTGAGTGTATTTTGCATCTGCATGTGTGCGTGTATGTGTGTGTTTGAGAGAGAGAGGGGAAGGAGAGGAGTAAGGTGATCTTTATCACAGCCATTCGGCGAGCCTTGGAAACAGCGTATTACGCAGTGTTTCACTAGATATTTATAACTTTGTCTGAACGCTGCTTTAACACTTTTTCACCACTTTTGTTATTTTATTTAATCACAATGCCTGCAACACATCGTGATGCCTGTCAGTCAACGAGGATGGACGATGGCATCGTATATCGGCCCAACCCTGATGCACAGTACCCAAGAACCAGACATTCTATTTGAGAAGCAAACTTTATTCTTTTCAGACATTCAGACGTATTTAGATAGCTTTGGCAGTGCATTCATTCATTCTAAGCATATCTCTGCTGTTCAGCACTTTCCATAGTTTGACTCATTTGACTAGCTACATTGTGCGGCCTGGATTTAAAGAACCACTTGAAATAATTAGCTTTGAAATCGTGACTTTGTAATTGCATAACAATGCCCAATTTCAAGTGGTCAAATCACTAAGCTGCATACTTTAATATTGCATCCACTACCCCAGGAAGTGCTTTGTAATCACATTTTTGAGAGTTAGCATGTAAGCTTGGCATTCTGAAAAGTAATTTCTGTGGCTGAATTACACTGGGTGACCAAACCGCTAACGTGCACGAAAAGTGAAATATTGCTGACGACAGCATTCTGATTCTGAAGCAAATTATATTGGTAATGATGGCATTCCACTGTTAAACACTAACAAAATGCTCCGCACATGTGTGTTTTAATGCAGCGTTGTGTATGTATATGTGTGTGTGTGCACGTGCATGCGTGCGTGGGTGTGTGTGTGTGTGTGTGTGTGTGCAGATGCCGGTTTAGTTTGCACAACAATAATGTGCATTCAAATTGTCTGTCAGACGACGAACACAAACGTGAGGCGTTAATATCAGCAAGGTGTTTGCCATCTGTTCCACTGCTGGGTGATGTTTGGTGTGTCTTGCTGCTGAAGACAAACCCACACATTCATCACTGCTAGTGATTCCTCCTCTGTACTGGACAAAGAAAATAAATCCCCATACACATTATGCTGAATAACGTGCAGCATATCCCATTCAGGGTTTGTGATACCATTACATGCAAATACCACATGCCTGCCTACTACAGAGATGAGCTTGTTGAAGGGCGCATATTAAGGAATAACTCATCCAATGTGATTCAGTGGTTTGTTCCTGCTGGATCACAAATGACCTGAAGAACAATTATAGCAGGGCAGCAGAGAGCCTTTCATCAGGTTACACAAACCATACGTTCATTTACAATTAGGTCATTAATCAGATTATTATTTCCAAAAATGTTATCCTTACAGTAGGAGCATGTAGGGGTTAGACATATTGCTTGTTTGTGTGGGGATTGAACCCACAACCCTTCAAACCACCTTAACCAATAGTGTATCCTGCTTGCCTTGAAAGAATCTGATTCATTGTGGCAGAACATGAGGTTCAGCACCATGGACAGCTCCCCCAGTGGACAAACAATGCTGGCTCAGGTTAAACCTGTGTTTGCCTACAATGTCTTGCTCCAATCTGTCAGCCATTAGTTAATAGCAACTCAATATGAAACCGAATGAGCTGAGCTCCATAGACGGTTCGGTTAACAATTAAAAATATAATTCTTATTTAGAATCATCTCTTATATCAAGACAACTGAAATTGAATATTTACAGTTCAGAAGCCAGCATCTGCTGCTGCCACGCATTAGATATTCCATGTGGAGAAAGTAGATCCCCTCAGCTAGACAAATATTACAGTAGTTGTGTGTCTACTAGCCAGCCCTGGGTGCACCGTTATAGATCAATCCTCTTATACATAATTTATATTCTTCACAAAGACGGATGGCTGGGTCGCACAATGCTTCTGCAACAGCAGAGATGGAGCGGCCGAGGAGTTTTATTGACTATGATGTTAATAAATGTGATACATGATGGGATACGTATGGCTTGTACGCATCATCACACGACACGTGGATATTATATGGCGCGCGATAAACACAGGGGCACATGCTATCCAGCGCTTAGCTGGAAGGCGTAGGTTAGACTATGAAATAAAACACAAAGGAAAGAGTTTGGACAATTTATTTTCCCTGCTATTGAAGTAATTCATCACGTAGCACATGAGTCACAGCGCTAGATGTTTGCATTGGAGCGTAGCATAGCAATATGCCGGGGCAACCCTGTTGATAAATTATAGATAGACTTCTGCAGCACGTATGAATCATATATATAGGGCTGGGTAAATAAAGGATGCTGCGTTATGGGATCTGTCAGATGCATTCTGTAGCTTTCACCTGGAAGAAGAATCTGCTAAAAGGTTTTCAAGACTGAAACATTATTCATGTTAAAATGCTGATATACACCTGGGTAAATAACTAAAGTATTAATAATGTTAAGATTTGTATTGATTAGGTTTAAGATTAGGTTTAATTATTTGGCTTAACATCGTTTGAGCAGTAATTTAATCTTTATTGATTAACATATTTGATTGTGTCTGGTGGTGGCAAAATGGTAATTATGTTAATTATTTGTTCTGCCATGCAGCGTTATATAACCATGCCAGATCTTACACATTATCTAAACACTGCAGAGAACTGAGCGAGGTTAAGAAGTGTATTTGGAATGCATAAAGACTGACTACTAACGTAACGTTAATACTTTGAGAGACACTAGAAGTCTAGTATGAAGTCACACATTCGGGTTTATCTTCAATCTGGCGTTCTGCTCTTTTGCTGATAGCAGATGTGAACATCTGAATGCATACGATGAGGAGATTAGAGGGTCTGTTGTTCCACCGCTGAACAAGTCTCGAGCACGCAGCAGCGCTGAGGTCTTCAGAGGACGCCGCGCCGTGCTAAGCCTAAGCCAGGGCTTCCGGGAGAAGGTTCCAGAAAGCTGTGTGCACTGTGCGTGCCACACGTGCGGCCCTAAGCGGGTCGACGGGTGGGCTAAGCGGCGGTGGGAACATCCGCCCCGCCCTGAACGAGCCTCATCTGCATCTCTGTCACACCTCGTCATTATCTGACCCCGTTGTCTGAGAGACTGACTTATGTTCAGAGAGACAGAGAGAGAGAGAGAGAGAGAGAGAGAGAGAGAGAGACAGAGAGGGAGCGGGCGAGCGAGAGAGATGCTATGGGCCGTACCAGCAAGGAAGTGGCACAAAGGCAGACTGCACTTGATATTCCCGTCCACACAGGAGACGGATGGAGCCCTTGTCTGGCTCACCAGTCTCTCAGTGGCGGTGCCACGCTGTGATCCATTCACTGCCTGCGTCATGGCAACGCACGGGAAGGTGGGGTGGGGGCCGTCCATCATCCATCAGAGAGCATCGTGGGAGCCTCCATGTGTGCTCGTCGCTTGAGAGCTTCATCAGCAAACCCGGGTCGGGCGCGCCGCGTCGCACGCACACGCGCGCACCGCCGTAGCCCGGGGCAACGGATGGCATTTCGTCTCCTGGCATGTCGCCACGGTGACCAGCGTTTCCTGGGTCGGAGACGGCCACAGGCACCAAAGGCCACCAGACTGGCGTACGGGACGCTGCACACTGCTGTTGACATCACCGAGCCTCTCAAGCTGTGGGCCAGCGCCTTTTGATGACATAATTTTCTCTGATTTTGTTTCGCCTTCATGCAAGGTGTGCAGATAATTCAATGTAGGGATTTAGTATACTTGTCCTGTTATCATTATTATTTATGTCCGTTTGTGTTCAAGTATATAGAATCCATTTCAATGCATTTTATTTTTATTTATTTATTTATTTATTTATTTATTTATTTGTTTTACACAGTATTATATTCCTACTCCTTAAATTGCCCGTCAGCTATGAGCCACGGGTGTTGGTTGGTTGGGTGGGTCAAAAAAAGAGTTTCAGAAGCAAGGCCTCAGAAAGACGGCATTAGAGGAGGGAGAGGGGCAAAGCAACTTAGCGCTGACATTGAGTGCGGACGCTATGACTCACACTGGGGTTTCGGGAGCGTGAGTGATGTCGGCTGTCGCCCCGTCAGAGCCCGCGTATCTCGCACACACATGGAGGCGCAACACGCGCTGTCCCGCCGCTAAAGAGACGTCAGGCGTTCGCCTCGCCTCGCCTCGCCTCTTCATGAGCGCGGCTCTCATGTAGACCATTGCAATTGCACGGCGAACACGCCGCTTGCAAAAGAACAGGAGCTCCCCCCGCAGTTGGCGGACAGAAAAGCACTCACAGCGACTTCATACCAAAGGAGGGAAAGACGCAAGTTTGTCAAACTGGTGACACTCACGCATGCACACACGCACACATGCGATATGGGCACGATTTACCTCCAAAATGCGGACGCGTTTCAAAAGTCGTATGTTTTAGGCCTACACCACAGGCTGAACTAAACTCAGCGGTAAAATTGTCCACAATAATAGTAATCTGATGAGGGTATGAACTGTAATAAGACTCACGTCCAGATATTTCCCTAAGCGGGCTGAATAACCCGATGTGCTTCAGTTAGCCTACATCCAAGAGCACGGGTAATACAGTCGTCGAGGGACAAACTGATATAACAAAGAAGGAAATGTGTGTGTTCTGAATACAGAGGGCATCCACTGGCTGAAGACAGCACAAACATTAATCCCGGTGGGCGTTTAAATACAAATAACAGAATCAAGTTTTAAAGCAGAATGACCCAATGTGCCGTCCACCCTTTACTGGAGCGTGTTAGCCGCATTTGTGCTTCTCCTTATGAACAGATGCACACCTTGTTATGTGAGGACGAAGCACAGTCCACTCGACCGCATACTCGACACAACAACTCATTTGCATATTATAATGGAGATGATGAGCCCGATAATAAGATCCAAAAAGACTCTGGTCTTTAGTTATTGCACGCCACATGAAACACTCCGTAACATTCAGATGGTCAGACCAGGCTGTCGCGCATTCCTACAGCGGACACTGTAAGCCATAACTTGAAACTTGCACGGGAAAAGGGAATGCTAAATGCTACGTTTTGAAAGGGACACCAGAGCTGTCCACAGTAACATGCTGACTACGCAACATCGCCGTAACAGTCTACAGCCCTTCCGTAATAAATATCGCAGGGTGTCTATTCAAACGTTACCGTGCCTTCAATAACAAACATTAATAATAATAGTAATTAAAAACAGGTGCTTACCTAAATCTGACTCTCCCCGCTAAGGTGTGCGTTATTGCGCCCGCCGAGGCAGGTCAATTCTCTGGACGACAACTTCTGCTGGAGAGTATGTATCCAAGGCGCATGCTGGTGGTCCGATCGGCGATGCTGGATTGCGGATGAGTTGGCAATCCTTTTCATACTCGGCTTTTCCGATGCAGGTCCGGCGTGTTCTCGGGCATCGGGTGGGAGGAGGTGTCGGGGTAGCGTAAAGGAATAAAATAGAGTGAAAAGTCGTTGAGAACGAGCGGAAGAAAACGAGAAAACGAGGCGGGTCGTGTTCTACGTGCGGACATATGCCGCGACGACTGGCTTGCTGGTTTGCTGCGTTCGCAGGTGGATCGCCGTGTGGGATCGGATGAATGTCTACAGTAAGGAAGGTAGGAAGGAGGCAAGGAAGGAAGGACGCGAGGGGAGGGACGCAGGGAGGAATCGAGGCAGAGCTCCACACAGAGTGAAGGGGCGAAACCAAGGGGAGGTACAAGCAGTGTGGAGGACGCTGATGGCAGGAAAGGGGGCTGGGTCTAGGGGCAGATGAGGCGGAACTTGGGGTGTGTGTATGTGGACGGGTGGTGGATGGGGGGGTGGGGGGGTGGTTGGAGATGTAGCCAAGTCGTGATTTTTTGCGGAAATATGCTGTATAAATATATAGCCTTTTGCTCATAAAAACCCAAAGATTAACGTGAGATTAAGAGGAACACAAATCAAAATTAAAGCTCCAATTCAGGTGCTTTGAAATAAAGGCACACGCCTCAATTTCCACCTGCATGGAGTTGCCCTCACAGTTTTACACATAATCATAGTTTTTATTATTAATATTACTGCCAGATGTGCTAAATAGACAATTGAAACTATTTGAAAAGGGCAAGCACTTTCAAAAAGTACTTGGCAGTTGATTGGATGAACCATCTGGTATATTTTTGCTGTCCACCTATCAATATGACACTGATTGGTAAGTTCAGTTGCTGCTCTGACGCATTCACAATGATTCCTAGGCTTTCCAGAATGATTTTTGTAGTGAAGTTAAACTCGCAAGATCAGGGTGGTCTCTCAAGGTAAATTCTAAACAGTAGGTGGTTGTAATACACCATGTAGACAGTAGGTGGAGGTAATGTACCACATGCAACATCCCCCACAGGAGTATTTCACACTTTTTAACTCATATTGGTGTGGGCCTATGGTGTTGGCTCATGCCCAGCGCTGGCTGAACTAAGCTTGACTAATATTATTTGTATTATTTTTATATTTATTATTTTTACCTGTTACAGCTACTACAGCCATGTAAACTTAAAAACATAAACAGTGAGTCTCTACTCTGTAATCAATGTCACTCTGGTTTCAGAAATTTGTTTGCATTGCCCAACTCCCCTAGACAGAGCGCGATGTCTCTGCAGCCACAATGACACCTGTGTGACCGTCAGTGTTGGGTGGTAACGCATTACTGTACTCACATTACATTGGTCTGTAACACATTACTGTAATGCATTGCTGTAATCGCATCACTGTAATCACATTGCATTGGTCTGTAAAGAAGTACTGTAACACATTACTGTAATAACATTACATTGGTCTGTAAATAAGTACTGTAACTCATTGCTGTAATCACATTACTGTAATCACATTACATTGGTCTGTAAAGAAGTACTGTAATCACATTACTGTAATCACATTACATTGGTCTGTAACGCATTACTGTAATCACATTACTGTAATCATATTACCATGATCTGTAACGCATTGCTGTAATCATATTACTGTAATCACATTACTGTAATCATATTACCTTGGTCTGTAACGCAGTAATGTAACGTATTACTGTAATAATATTACACTGGTCTGTAATGTATTAATGTAATGCATAGCTGTAATCACATTACACGTGTCTGTAACACAGTAATGTTAAATTCATAAATTCAGTGTGGTTTTTATCAACTTCACTGTCGGCTTTGTGGTAAAATTGTATCAAGGAAAAGAAAGCTCTTGTGCATTTGTGTATTTTGATAGGGATGTGTGCTGAGGTGTGTTCCCATGTACGGTTTAGCATTACATATTAAGTCAAGGTAACTAGAATGTAAGTATGTGCTGCTATGCATGCATAAGGACCTCATGTTAAGGTACACAGGTTAACCTGGCTTGTTGACACAAGATACCACAGTACTTTTGTTTGATTGTTAAAGCTGCTTTATTATCTTTCAGAATCCAGCAGACATTTAATGTTTTGCTGTGATTCATTAGCAGAAGTCACCTGAGGCTTGTGCTTTGAAAGCAGGGGCTGACGCTCTCCTGTGGGCCAGTTCAATTGTATTACCAATTGCAAAATCTGATTTTTGTTACACTACATTATGTTATAATAAGTTATGTTATGTTGTGTTGTGTTACGTTGTTATGTTACATTACATTATGTTACATAAGATTGTTATGTTGTGTTATGTTACGTTGTTATGTTACATTACATTATGTTACATAAGATTGTTATGTTATGTTACGTTACATTATGTTACATAAGATTGTTATGTTGTGTTATGTTACGTTGTTATGTTATGTTGTAATGTTACATTACATTGTGTTACATAATATGGTGTGTTGTATTACGTTGTTATGTTACGTTACATTATGTTACATAAGATTGTTATGTTGTGTTGTGTTATGTTATGTTACATTAGATTATGTTATGTTATGTTATGTTTTGTTATGTTATGTTGTTTACATTACAGCATGTTATGCTCTTGGTGTCAGTGAGAGGTATTGCAGGTCCAATTACAATATTAATGTCATGGTAAACGTTAGCGTTCTACTGGACCGGGCGTCCCACAATGGAAAGAGTGATGGGAACTGTCCTTGGTCCTGAACAGAAGTCTCATTGTCTGGAGTGACAGCTTATGTTTCAGGGAGGAAGACAGCCACTTCACTTGTTAAGACAGCTGAAGAATGCACACATCAAGCTATAAAACAGTCTCAACCACTAACTGAGTCATGTTATAGTTGTTTTGTATCATTGCTTCTCAAATACCATGCCACAGAAATGTTGCTTTTTGAACTCCCGGGCCCGCCCTCTCCTATTAGCTATGCTGCTGTTAGCATGGAGCTACGCTGGCCTTAATCAGGAAGACATTCACCTCTAACACGACACGGGACCGCCTTCTTCCAAGTGCTTCATGTCATAAGCCTCACCACACACACACACACACACACACACACACACACGCACGCACACACACACACACACAAACACACACATGCACGCACGCACGCACGCACACACACACACACACATACATTTGTTCAGCAGAAACACAGTGACATTTTACTCTCTCTAATCTCTTGCACACATTCATTACAACACATCTTGATGCAGTTTCACCAAAGCCTACCACCAAACCTTTCTGCCCACCCCCAAGTCTTTCTGGGCCACAAGACTCTACTGTATAAGACAGCCACAGAAATTGCAGCTTGCGTAGATTTGAGAACTCCAGCCACACAATTACAATAATTGGAGCGCACACAACATCCGTCCAGCAATCACATTCCCCTGCGGGCGCTAAGTTTAGCCGGACTGTAATGATCTCACAGACGCCCCCGCGCGCTACGAGACACACAGCGTTCTTCCAGCGACACTGCAGTTCCTGGTCGGGGCTGACGCGCTGCTAATGGCAGCAGCCACCGCAGCTGTCTGTACCCCGTCACAGTGAGGGGCTGTGGGGACATATGTCCCACCAGCTGAGAAGGAGGGGTGGGGGTCCTTCATGATGTTTGCATGAGCATGTCTGCTCACCGGACAGGTCACACGAGGAACCTGACAAATATAAAGAGGTGTTCCTGAAGAGTCAGCCCGCCAGACTCAAGCCCCCTATTATTACCCATTACGGCTCTTGGGTTTATTGACATTTTATGTCAAAAAGAAGCTCCCATTATGAATAATGGGTGACTTGGTTTTGAAAGGCACCTGATGTAATCTCTCTGAGTCTGTGTAAAGCTGACCGATGTTCCGGTGCTAACTATAACAGTGTGCACTTATAGTCGTGGAGGTTAGCGCGTGGCGAGACAGGCCGTGGACGGCTTATTGACACTTAATGTCAGGTAGAACCTACTGAGTGAGACCAACGGCTGATTGGGGTTTGCAAAGAAGACGACGGATAGCGTAGACCAGTGTTTTAGCGATTATTGTGAACGTGTGAACGTCACAGCTCAGTGACACAGGTAAGGAATAGAGGGATAGGCATTCAGTTAGCATACTGGTGTGGCACGATGATGGTGATGGTGATGGTGATGATGTACGTTCCTCGCTACACTGTAATGTACCGCGTGCAAATCAACACCCTTTGGCGGGAAATTACGGTAATACCGTAACTTAGGTCTGCCATCTGTGAGTCATTTCACTGTGGCTACAATCCCATCACTGCTAATGGACACCTTTATTGGTGAAACCATAAAAAAAACGAAATAAATAAATAAAGGACTTATCGTTCCAAGAGTTCAACTGCCTTCAGATAAAAGTGTGATGAGAGAATGGTTAACGAGGATCAGCAAAGCCAGCAATCGCGTGGAAGGGGTCGGGTCATGACGTGTTTATTTCATCCCTGGATGTTAAACGGTGGTTTAAACGAGGGGAGGTTGATCTCTAGCTGTGCAATTAGGTCAATATTTAATCTCCAAACAGCTGGAATTCGGTCTAGTAAAAAAATGCATGCAACCAATATTGCTAAAACCATTTACAAAAAAAGTAATTAAATAAGAGGAAACACTTTGTTGGTGGAGCTGGTTTAAATAAGACAACGTCAACTGCCACGTAGTATAGAGTGAATGTGTTCTGTTGTGTGTAGTGCTTATACAACACAATATATCAGCAGCAGGTGAGACACAGAGACTGATACTAGTCCAGGAGTTTACTGGAAGTTAGACAATGGAAAAGGGGACGTTATTTAATATGTTCTTCTATGGAGCATTATTTATTTCATAGGTGCAAGGGGAATGTGCATGCTCTGAATATGCAGAAAGAGAGAGAAAGCAAATATAAAAAATGTTAGCACCAATTCTGGCATACATATCAGCTTCCCCCAGTTCAGCAGGGTGGAGGCCTTGGAGAGATGTGCAATTTAAGCAGAAATAGTATTATTTTTGTTGTTGTTGTTGATGATTATATTATTATTATTATTATTATTATTATTATTATTATTATTATTATTAATAATAATAATAATAATAATAATAATAATAATAATAATAGATAAGAAATAAAAGCTAGATGCTGATTTTATATCAAGTAAACAATCTAAAATGACAGGTGTGCAAAATATGCTTTACCTAACCCTGAAAGCTTTGCTTGATATTGAGTTAATCTTTATCCTGGCAGCTGGCTGACAGAATTACATTCAGATGATTGTAAGGGGGTCAGATAATACAATTTCAGATGAAATATCTGCTCATTATTGGTCAGTGAGGCATTGGAAACATATGTTTGGCTGAGGTTGCATATGCTGCTCTGTATAGCCACAGAGAGGTTTCTATGAAAAATGGAATGAATAAAGCCCTTGGAAGACAAAAAGCATTTTTTTATTTTATTTAATGCAGCATGTTTCAGATGAAACAGTATTTTAGTAAAAGCTGTCATGGTCATTTTTTTCTATTAAAAAATGTAATCATTTACTCTGTTATTAGGAGAGAAAATTCAACCTAATCCTTAATCTCAATTACGTGCACAGGTAATCCAATTTAGAGAAAAATTGTTGGTTAGACAACAACTTTATAGTTACAATATGTAATAGTATATGACCCGAATTCAGATAAACGGATGAAAATGGATGGATATATGTAACAGATTACAAACAAGAAAGAAAATATTCCCATTAAAAATATTGTAATGAGATTAAAATTATTGTTTTAAACATAAGAAAGATGGTAACTTTTATGATTACTTTCAATTTTAGAAGGGATGTTTTCAGAAAGGAATGTGAAAGAAACAATGCCCATGTAATGTGAATGTTTTCTTAACCTTTCACCTTGATGTCAGTCTTAACCAACAAAGATGCCTACAGTACTTTTATGCTTTTGCATCAATGTCACGTAAAGCCTAAAATACACAAGACGAGTGGCTCATCCCCCATCTTGAAGACATCTCTAGGTGCCTAGGCATCCATCATGTATATTTCCCACCCAAATGATTTCCTTTATCAATAATAGCCTTAGCTTCCATTATTAGTCGCCTCAATCGTGTCGCCTCAAATTGAGATGTGTTTTATCTTAGTAGCTGCCCACTTCACTGTTATGATTATGTAGCCATAGGTTTTATACGTGCAGTTTATTCTATTAAATTGACAATGGCGTGTCAGTGTCGCTTTACTTCTTGTTGGTATGGTAAATGCTAAAAGAAATGCAAATAGCATAATTATTATTTAGCTGTTTATGTTATACCAGTAAAACTAAAGCATGTATTTTACAACAGATGCCAATAACTGGACTAATGCTTTCTTGCTTGCAAGAAAAACAATGCGCGTTGACGTAATAATTCCTGCAAAATTGGCTTGCTGACCTGTATATAGAGATACGTAGTCTACTCAAAATAAACTGACTGGATTGGGATATTTAGCATCACACTCCATATTAGGTTACATTGGGTTGGTCACATTTTAAAAAGCAACCTACCCAACCCTGGTGGCCTGTGATAATCTCAACCAGGACAAAGGCAGCCTCAGAGTAGTTAGGATCGGTCTGCTACGCATCAAAGGACCTAACTCAATTTGTTAAGGCTGATACCAGGGCGCACGCAACAAATTAATTCCCATTCTAAGTAAACACACCTTTAAGGAGAAGGCTCCACACAACAAGCAGTGACCTGCCGCCATTAGACCTAGCAGTATTTGGAACGACTCTCAGAGAAGATAATACCACTGGGATCTTTTACTTCTGTTGAAATCATTGGCACTTAGCTCACGTTGGCAGGTGTACATGGTCTCTGTTTGGAATTTGAAGCCCTGTCAGGAAATGACTAGCATTGATGGAACGAGACGGAGAATCGCAGGCAAAGCAGCACAATGGCACAGCTGAACAACACAGAGGAAAGGCCTTCTCCATTAGGACACAAAAGTGCAACCCACTGTGGCAAAGCACCTGGGGAAGTAGGAAGGCATTTGAAACTGCTTAAATAAGCATCTATTTGTCCCGAAATAACCTTCCTTGGTGTAAATAAGATACATCTGCACATCGCACCGGCCCCACGCTCATAAAAATAGCTGCTAGCTTCTTCCACAGTGATTCTCAATCTGTGGGTCAGGAACCCCAAAACGGTCACCTGGTGTGTTCTGGGGGGACGTGGATAGAGGGATAACTTCTTTTATAAGTTTATAAGAATTATAAGATAAATAACTTAAGATAAATTATAGTATACCTACAATTTAGGAATCAACCTACAATAATACAACAACAATAATAATCCTAATCATAATAACAATAATAACAATGATAATAATAATAATAATAAAATAATAATAATCATAATCATAATACATATAATAATAATAATAATAATAATAATAATAATAATAAAATAATAATAATAATAATAATAATAATAATAATAATAATA
>JAOEGT010047696.1:2500-20523 GCA_025447795.1 Speoplatyrhinus poulsoni
ATAAGGGCACCTCGCCTCACCGCCGTAAGTGCCTTGCCAAAGGGGAGTGTATGTGCTTCCGTAAACGCCTTGCATATGTTGGTACTTCTATGGAGGGCCACATCAGGGCCCTCCATAAAGGGCCACATCGCTCTTACCCACACGAGGTAAGAGCCCGGGCAGGGGATCAGGGCGAGGGGGGGGCATTAGATGCCACCCCCCTCTCTCTGCCCCACTCAAATACAGGCTTGGTCTGAACCTTGGTCTGACGCCTGTCTTGCAGAGGTCGGTCATCATCACTAGGTCAACTTTAACATATATCAAGTAGGGGTAGCGTTGTTAACGCGGTGCCGAGCAATGGCGGCTCCTTCTGCTATCACGGGAATGTATGTTAAAAACTGACTTGATTGAATGTCGTGTTTAGCAGCTCTTTTTTCCGTTAATCTTTGTAGTTGTTGTTGTCTTTTAAAACTACACTATAAAACACCACTATATCTTTACATTAAAAAAATGGGTGCAGTGGCTTACCTCTGGCACTAGAGGGCGCTGAACTGGTGACGTTGGGCGAGGCAGAGTGGTTGGAGCTGAGGCTTGAGGTAGATGGACTGGGCTGTAAAACATACATCATATATCAATACATTATTGCCCTGTACTAGCAAGCAGTTGGTAGATGCCTTGCGAGATCACCAAATGCTTTGCCATCCTTGGTGCTCCAGTCTGGTAAACCTGGTGTGTGACCGATTACCAACCAACCACCGTCAAACTGACAGCTACGAAAATGACAATGGCAGTTCCTAAAGAGGTTTCAACTTGGTTTTATTAGAATGTATGTGAAGAGTTGAGAACGGCACTAAGGGCTTCCCTCGATGGAAAATATGTTTTCACTCTTCTTCCAACTGGCTTCAGCAAGAGCTGAACAAGCTCCGCTGGTTAACACGTTCATCCAATCACCTGCCAACTGCCCTTTTAAAACAGTTGCAACGTATGGCTCCCAAGATGGTCCTGTGTAAACGAACCAGCTGGCATGCAAGGTTAAGATAAGTTAGCATAGTCCTAAATTAAAGTAAAATGTAAAACTTAAATATTGAAAGCACCAGAGAAGCATAGTTCATAAAATAAATGATGATTTAATGATACCACATTGCTTCTTGCCAATCTAAGTGGCTGTAACTGTAAAAGTTGCTGGCTTGAATCCATCCCCGGCTTGATGTGCCCTTTAGCGAGGTGCTTAACCTCACACCGCCCTAGTTTACTAGCTTGGTGGCTAGCAGTAGAACACCGTTTTGAGGGTGCTACAATCTGAATCACCCGTGAAATATATCTGTTGCAGGTGACTCTGACCATGTGTGCATACAGTATAACCCGTTAAAATGTTTATTGTATTGTCCTTGACAAATAAACTGAAGTGAAATGAAATATAGGAATATATAAAGTCGCTTCTCTTTTCCTGGCAGCCCCAACATAAATCTATGTTGCCAGATCAATGTGAAACAAAGCCCTGCTGAACAAAGGACATTTATGCTGAACGAAACCTTTGGTAAACAAAAGGCTACTATAAAAACGCTCAATACAAGGTGCAAAAATTGAATTGTGCTTAGTCTATGAAGGAGGCAGCAATATTTGGTGGATTTGGCTGGCCTACACAGTTGACCTCACAAACCTGGATAATTCACATGTCAATGTGTGTATGCACACAAAGCTTAAGGTTTATCCAGGCAATTAAAAAGCACAGTCTGTACACAACATACAACTCCCACACAACTGCTATAATAATAATAATGATATCATGCACGGCTACATAAATGAAACTCTTTCAGATTCCACCCATGTGGGTCTAAAAGGTAATTTCCTCATCCAGGTTGAGTTATCTGCAGCTTTCCCCACAGTCGGACAAGGTCTAGCCCAGTTACTTTGTGAGTTAAGTGCTCCCGCTGCAGAGGCTACGGGAGCACGTCTCCCCTGGTGATGTAACCGTTCTCACCGAACAGAGGAGAGAAGACGAGCTGGACACAAACAGAGAATAGACCAGCTTCTCATCTATGGGAGTGTCTGTGGGTGTAAGATAAGACCTGTGTGTGTGTGTGTGCACTGCATTGAGTTAGGATACGTGTTTGTGTTGACACTCGTGCATGTGTGTGGGAGGACTAAACAGAAAAAAGGTTGGTCATAATAAACCGCCGCACAGTACCTGCATGTTGAAGACTTCGTCCGAGCTTTCTGATTGGCCGGTGATGTTGCTGACCTCGTTGGAGGCCTGAGAGGAGAGGGAGGAGGAGGAGTAGCGATTCACCGCAGGGTAGCTGAGAGGGCTGGCAGGGAAAGGGAAGGTGGGGTGGCGGGGGGACAGAGAGATTGATATGAATTAAAGGCATGGTTATTTATTCTCCAGAACGCTTGCTCACTTCCAGCTCAAATCAAAACAAATCCCCTCAGAAGCTCCGCCCCACACACACTGAAATGCATCGCAAAGCCATTGTTGCTGTGAGCGGTGTTCGCCACATTGTGTATGTTCCTATTCACGGAGCCAGGGCTGTGTAGAACGCACAGAGAACGGTAAGCTAGCTATGTGAGGAGATATTTGGTGAGTACCACAAGTGTATTAGCTTACAATTAGTTTACTATAGCTCAAAGATAAATAAACACATGTAAAGCTAGTGTTTCATTCATACTTGTGGAAATGTACTGAATGTACTGTACTGCTGTACTGGGTTGCGTTGGTGGGAGGGATACAGTACAGTTAAAATTAACATTCAAGACTAAATCTTACACACCGTCGCATCGCACCGCACAGCGTCATTCTACTGTGCAAAAGAAATTACTTCTGTTAAGTGTTCCTATCACAGCTAATGCTTCCAGGAACATATTATTCCACAAAATGACGCAGATTGGTATTTAGTTATTGACTACCATCTCACACGGACGTCAGCGAAGATCATAAACACAAGCAGAGGGGAATGTCATGCACTGAAATATAAAAGATGCGAATTTGAGCATTTTAACAACCGCATCACAGAGACTACTGAGGCCACAAACATGACACACAGTCCACAAAGTCTTCACCAAGTCTGTGAGAAATGTCAGTTTGATGTACGCCTTGTGAGTTCGGTGTGTGTGTGCGTGTGTGCGTGCGCCTTCCCACCAGGGACAATACGGAGGCAGGAAGCAGGTAGAAAGGGCGGCAGGGTCAGTGAATATGTCAAACACAAACACACACTGGCCAGGCAACACACTGCAAACAAAGTCTCCCGTGTATATGCAGGTGCCAGTCACCCCCTATGTCCATAAGAGGCCATGTCATCCCCCTATGTCCATACGAGGCCATGCTGCAGACAGACAGAACAGTGTGCTGGAGGCACAAGAAAAGAAGTAAAGAGAAGTTGAGAGTTGACGGAAACACAACAGGGAAAGGCCTAACAATGTAGCAGGGGGGGGAAAGTACACCATTTTTAAAAGTCCAGTATGTGTGGCCATACCGGTAATAATTATTTAACACAGTATATACAGTATACACTGTATATACCCCCACCATCCCCCTCACATTTGCTGTGTTTGTGAAGAAAATGTGTTTGACATTTTGGATTATAACATTAAAAATCCATTGGTGTGAGAACCAGGTTTCCAAAATCTCCCGCTGTCACATGTTGTGAGAGCGGGAAGTCTCAAATTCGAACAGATGAAGTTGAGAGAAAAAACAAAACAAAGCCGCCGACAGCTTTTAGTCTGACAAGCGATCCCATAAATGCATAATGTAGGAACAGAGAGAGAGAGGGAGAGAGAGAGGGAGAGAAGTAGAGAGAGTGAGAGAGAGAGAGAGAAAGAGAGAGAGAGAAAGAGAGAGAGAGAGAGAGAGAGAGAGAGTTACCTGCGCCTGGAAACCCCTCTGCCGCCGTCTGGGCTAATGATGTTGGGCACAGAGTTTCTGCACGTGCGTGGGCTACCGTTGGTGAAGTGCACGGGGCTGGCGCGCACGTAGGCTGGGAACTCCTGGGGATCATGTTGGAGGTGGAGAGATGGCGTGTGGTTAAACCTCTATTTTCCTCCGCCCTAATACCAGCGTGGGCTATGCAAATGGCATAATGACACTAGAGGGAGGTACGAGTTGTCATAGTAACTTTCTGCTTGCCAAATATTTGACAATAGAGGTTACTTGTTAGGTTAAGTTTAGTTTATAGTGACTCTATAAGACATTCTGCCACTAGATGTCACCAAGTGCTCCAGCATCTCAAACCAAAACAAATGATTCATGGGCCACACACACACACACGCACACTAAAATGTCATTCTCTGCTCAGGATGCAATTACACCACTGTATCCTTACAAAACAAGTTGTTTGTTGCTATGCGTCTGGTCGGCCAAAGCCCGGAAATGACGTTGCGCGATTGCTTAGTAAGACAACTCAGTGAAAACAAACGTTGTGGTCCAAATCAGTGTCAATTAATGCTTCTTGGCAATGCATGGCAGCTCATCATAATACGAATATATACTTAATAGCCTAATTCAGCATAATGACATTTAAAAAAAATAAACAGAGACTTTGCAAAACCCATGTGAATAGCCTACATGTGAAACAGTTTCACCACTGTTTAACGTTTGGTTGCTAGGCCACAGCCGTTTGCTGTCACCGAGTGGTCACCGAGTTCTCAAGCAAAGCGTAATATGTAATAATATAAAATATGACGTCACGCCGACCAGACGAATTTACATTTATTACACGTTGAATAGATAAGCTTTGAACTCAACATGCGTGGCAAACTGGTTGAAATCAGAATAACAGTAATTACGTTGTTGAGATTTGCAACTTGTGACAGCAGGTGCAGATTGGCACTTCTGTTCTGCACAGAGACCCTATGCGTCTGCTGAAATATAACTAGTGAGGTGGGGCTAGATTCTGTGCTTCTTGTGCACCTCTGATTAAATACAACTGATTTATAAATATATGGCACCTTGAAGTTTCATTATTTCACGTGTTTCCACGCACACAAAACAATAATAAGCTCAATAATAACTGAGTTCAACACGATACAGTACACAGTATTTGCTTTCCAATATGGCTGTGTATTGGCAAGAATCTGGCGGTAGGATACGCAACACGATAACAATAGCCACAATGAGATATATTGCGATACTGTAAGCAAGGCGATATATTGCGATATCTAATTTGTTTAAAACGGTCATAGCAATGCTAATGTTGGCGCCGCTGCAAAAAATAATAGAAAACCTTATTTATACTTGCTCAGGGACTGCAGATGGAAATTAGCTTTAAGCTAAATCTGGTAACAAGTATCTTTCCTCTCTTTGGAGGTTGATGTATTTTGTACATGTTCCCTTTTACAAATAAATTAAGTAATAAAAAAGAAGAAGTCATTTAGAGCAGGGGTTCTCAAACTTTTAATCTCGCAACTATTTCTAATCATTTTTCAATGTTATTTCAATTCTAAATATCATCTTGTGACCCCCTCCTCTGTCTCTCGCAACCCCCCCTTCCCAACTTTGAGGACCAATGATTTAGAGTATCGATAAAAACAGAGTATCACGAACCGGTATATCATGATACTCAGGTGGATTGATATTTTCCTACACCCTTACTTTCCAAGCCTGTCAGCTTACCTGAATTCCCAGGCTGGACTTCATCAGGTGAAACTGGTCGACTAGTTTCTTATGAAGAGGTCTCATGTCCTGGGGAACGATCTTCTCATGCACCGCCAGGCCATACTCCAGGATGTGTGCCTGGAAACACACAGACACGGGTCAGCATCCATGGAGACCAGACCATGGAGACCATGGCTAGCATGCCACAGTGCTAGCAGGTTCTGTAACGTGGAGCACGTTAATACAAAATTTGATGAAAATAAGAGACCCATGCATGTGACGTTCTTTGCTAGGTCTTGTTTTAATTTTAAGGACTGTAACAGAAAGAAAGATTGTGTGTTAAGTTTAAACAATCTAGTTTACTTTTTAACTACTTTTTAAATTGTAGTGTGAGATTGTGAAAATGGTAATAGGATGAGAAATCTACTACTACACTATAGTGTAATTTATACAGTCTTTAATACAGTCTTTGTTTTACTGTTTTACGTTGTAATTTATGTCCGTAACTTTGTATGCTGCTTTTGGCCAGGTCTGTCTTGGAAAATATATTTTTAATCTCAATGAGACCAAATTGGTATAATAAAGGATAAAAAATAAAAATAAATAAATATAAACACACTGACATTACTGAATAGTAAGTCAGTCCGCTACCATCACAGTCCATTTACTGTAGCATTGCAAAAGAACAAACAGCTATTGGAAGAGAAAACTCAGTGGCGGACAGTTCACAGAACATCAATGCAAGGTCAGGGGCTCACCACGCACCAGGTGCAAGCCATCCACACATACAGTACGGTAATTAATACATCCTTACCTGTTCGAACATTAGCTCTCTCAGGCGCCCAATCTTCTCCCCATCCTCAGGGTGGTTCATGATGTAGTCCTTTACAAAGAAAGCCTGTAGGAGGTGAAAGGCAGGACATTTATCACGTACACACCAGGAGACAAAGCGGTGAGCTGTCTCCACTGCGGTGTGTCGGGGTCCCCAACAGGGCTGGAGTGGTGAATCAGCTACCTACAGAACACTTAGTTATTTACCTTTATTTGCTGAATGCACTGGACAGGTGCAACAGTCACTTCTGTTCCCTTCAACCGACCAGACACATTCCTGACATATTCCTGACAATCATTTGCATTTAATGCAATTCATTTAATTAGAATATACAGCGGTGGAAATAGATTAAGAGACCACTGCAGCATTTTCTCAGATCTGTACTACTTAACCATTTATATTTTTTACTTTTATTTTTAGACCTACATTTATATAATTTTTATATTTATGTGAAATGCTTTACATTTACAGTACATTTATACTTTTACATTTTAAACAAGTTGGTGGTCTCTTTCCCTGGCTGTATACCAAACTGATATTCAGCAACCAAAATGGGATACAATAAACAATGGCTACTGTATTATATTGGAGCTGGCGTCACTCTGAAAAGACATCTCCGGCGTGATGACAGGGCCTAGATTTATTTGGCCAATTTGGCTCCTAATTGCATGTCAATCATATGGTGATTCGTTCAGATGGTTTCAAATCAACACAAGTCTTGCATAAGCCAGTGAGGAAAAAGGTTTTCTCTGTTTGTTGTGATAAAATGGCTTGTGTGCTATCCTGTTGTCATCGCTGACATTTGCTTCAAATAAAAAGAGCCTTCAAAGGAAAACGGGATAAGAAGGAAAATGGATTTGAGATGGATTTGGGGGGAAGTGGGGGGCAGCTTGTGCTTTTGGCACGCCTCGCCGATCTCCCGTTGTTTACAATGCCATCGGCACTCGAGATGGGTGCACAGATTATGGGTGATCCCTTCTTTTACACATAAATAAAAATATCGCAGTACACAACAGTGGAAAACGCTGAACCTGTCCTCCTGTGCCATCTCCTGTCCAATCTGCCACAGGAAGAGGGTGGAAAAAGACAGAACTTCACTAGAACTCCGCAGGACGGCTCTTACAAGGACAGAGCTCTCTCTACTGTATCTCCAAAGGACCATTGCCACATGGGAGTTAAGAGGAGAGAGATTGCACACAATGGCTTTCAAGAGGGTGTGCGCACACACACGCACGCACACACACACAAAATATGACATGTGACTGTAGTCTTGCATCGTCTGTCTGGTTTGATCGTGACATTCTGAGCCACGTCTCGACTGTCAGAACAATCAAACACCACCCGATGCTCATTGTCATTCACGAGGCAGATGCTGTCTTTACGGAGATACTATTTTACTGTTCAGGTGAGCACACACAAAAATGGCTCATACACTTCCCTCCATATTACAAAGCTTTAGAAAATGAAAACAAACATTGGCGTATTTAATTTGCCGTTGCCTTCTACTAGTTTACAATCGATGAATTCGCACAAGGTTGGGTAAATATGGAGAGCTATTTTAGCAACATTTCACTAGGAAACACTGCATACGGAAAAACCCAATGAAGGCAGTGGAAATAATCAATACTCGACAAAGGGTGGGAATTTCTCAACGGACAGGGAAGGCCCCATTGCAGTGTACCTATGAATTATTATTAGAAAAGTCCAATTAGTGAAGGGAAGCAAAGGGAATTTATCAAAATCACACAAGAGGCTCCCAAAGGCTCCCAAGTCAAACCACTGAAGTAAATATGAATATTAATAATGACAGAGCAAACCAGCTGTCAATAGATTAATAGATTTATGATTTGTTCTATGTGGAATGCAATATTAACTGTAGAGAGGAAAAAAAACAAAAAAAAACCTTTTGATTTGATATTCGGCATAATGTGCGTTAAACAAATCCTTCATATTCTATCTCACGGAAAAATACTAATTTACGTCAATATGTGCGTGAAACACAAATTTATGACTAACCACTGTTTAAATATACATGTGTAGCTACTAAAAGCATTGAGATGTGCTATTAATTGGATTCACCATGTGTGAACATGCATTATATGCTAGAGTAAATTAAGTAAAGATGATTCACTGTAATGTTGTTGTCGACAATATGCTGATTGTGAGTCGGACTGCGGTGACTGACTGAATACTGTAAATGAGAGACTAATAAAGAATTAAGCCGGAGGTTGAAAACTATTATTTATGGTGTCAGTTTTCTAACAATATTATGTGGTTACAGTTTGAGAGCATGGTCTAATATTATTAGCCTAATTTTAAACAGAGGCACGCTCTTAACCCGAAGTGCGCGCAACAGTGGTTGCTATGCAACACTGAGAGCAAGTCACCAGGTCCACACAGATCTTTGAAGGTAGGAGGCACGCTCAGTTCTCTCCGCTACCATTTCGAGGCTCGCCACGTCATTTTCATCTCCGCTATATTAATCTGTCCGCTATTCATTCGTCGTGCGCCCCCCTCTACCCATCCCCATTCATCTGTCTTCCATTCACGTCACCTGTCCATCCATCCATCTCTTTGTACCCACCCACTCTCCATTTTGCATCCATCTACTTATTCATCATCCAGCTCTACTCTTCCATTTAGTTAGAAAAGACAGAGGCACCCGAGAACAGATGGTACAACGGTTTTATCCTTCCATGACCTAAACACACACACACACTATATTTACTCATGCACACACCACTGGGGTATGATGAATGTGTGTGTGAATGGGTGAATGCGAGGAGATCACATCCATCACTTTGAGTGGCCGGAAGGGTAGAAAAGCGCTTTATAAATGCATTCCATTTACCGTTTATTTTACGGTTATAATTACCATCGTTTAGTGGGTTCAGTTGCAGCGGTTGTTAAAGCTGCAGGAATTTTATACGGCAAATTATTAACATTTCTACAGTAACTGCTGACGGTCTTCCCAGTAAACAGAAGGCTTGCCTATCACAGGAGATTATTACACTATATTCTGTAATTCATTCTGGCAAAGATATGCCTGAAGTGATTTGGGCAAATACAGAAAAACAAAAACAAAAAAATAACATAAGCAAGCTGCAAACATCACAACAATACAGCAGCCTTTAAACGTGGTGGATTTGCATGGACCTCTGCCCATCCACAAATGGGCAGTGGCGTGGTTTTCATTTTGCTACCCTAGCAATATGAAGACAAGCTGGTCTGGCATGTCCAGCTATGCGTTCTAGGACACGTATAAAACAACAGAACGCTACGGGGGCAGCTTCACCTCGTTGGCTATGCCGTTTCTGACAGCTGCATATTGTCGGTTTAAAAGAAAAACCTTTCGGGAAGGTCCGGTCCAGCGTACCTCTTGGTAGCGAGCGAGGCCTCCGTTGACGGCGGCGTCGATGACTCCGTTCAGACACATGGTGAGCGGGTTGACGTTCTGCATCTGCCGGCTCTGGCCCTGGGCGATAAGCGTGCGCAGCTGAAGGTTCTTGTTCTCGATCACCTCGATGGCGTTCTCCAGCGGGCTCACCTCCACCTGTGGCGGGAAATGGCCGTTTTCCCCACGGTTCAAGGTCAGAAACCATTTTCAGATCAGGGAGTCAAATAGCTTGCTTGTATATTGTCATTTAACTAATTAATTTAACGTGCTTCTTTTCCCCATACACTTTTTCTGAACTACCTCATCCCATTTATTTTATTCCTCCATTAGTTTTATTACTTTATCACCAACCCCTCCAACCCCCACCCACACTTGATAAATGTTTAACCTCCACCCATGTGAAGCACATTGCCTTTACACACATGCACAGGAAGTGCTACATACAATGTGTCTTCTGAGGGATTGGCTACAGTACACTGTATAAAATGTACTGTGTCCCCATTATGTCAACAATACTTTAATAAAAAACAAGTCATCTTTCTGTCATAGTCTAGTGCCCTAAGGTTTGTTGAGTCAATATTTCTGAAACTGAAGAGATGATTCCATCCATGATGTTGCCAGACTGTGAGCGGCTTTGCAGTATCCCTGGCATCAGGCATCAGGCTGGAAATGGGTTAAAATAGGCCAGTCGCTCCTTGAAACACACCCCACTGCTACAATCAGATACCACATGCGGCGAGCCAGAAATCGAAGCAAAGCGAATAATTTCTTTATCGTAGGACTTCAGTCTCTGACGGATAAAAATCATTCACGTCCCATAACCCTAAAAACACCATTAATGGGCCTGCATTGTTCATCAAATTCGCTGTCGCAGATCAATATTCAGTGTTGACTGTAAAATACAATCTGCTTGGCTGAACATGTCTGAGCATTATATTGGCACATTATGCCAAGCATCAAATAGTCAAAATGCAAACTATATTGAATGAAATACTTGCAAATAAATGCACGCATACATTTTATATATATATATAAATATAAAGAAGGCGAGAAGATATATACATATTTTTCAGATTTTTGGTACACAAAAAGTGCCTTTTTTCCCTCAAATTAATAAACTTAATTTAAGCTTAAATCGTTGCCTAGCAACATCCCACTGAACAGAGTGGCTGTACTCACCTGCACTAGCTGAACAAAAATACCTCATCTCGGGCACTAGGCCCCTGAAAAGCACACTCTTCCAAGAAGAATGTGCCGTTATCCTAGGCGGGAATTTTTTCCAAACAAACAGCAGCAATTATAGTGCACTTTCAGGTTTTGGCAACATACCGCACACTACAAACCATCACCCCCCGCTGTTTTAAACAAACAGTGAACAGCTCAGGGGAGAGAGTAGAGGAGTGGAAATACAGGTTTTATGAAATGTGTTGTGCCACTGTACTCGTGCAGTACTTTGAACACTTCGCCCGTGGATTCACTAGGCTAACACCATCACCTTTTAAGCTGCAAGACAAGATTCGAGACTCACCATGTAGGAAACCTGCCTTGGTTTTCCACCGCACGTTGCATCCATATGCCATTGCACACACACATAAATATCACAAAAGCCTTAAACCTTCGGTTTATAGCTGAAAATTGACCGCTTGTTTACATTCCAGGCTTTGGTTGCCTAGGCATCACCCATGTATATTTCCCCACCCAAAATGTTTCAGTCAATCTGTCTGTCAGTCAATGATATCCTTAGCTCCCATCGCCTCAGACTGAGATCAGTGTATCTCTGTAACCGCCCACTCCTAATGTTATTTTGCACGTCTTCGCTACAAATCACTAGGTTATCGCTGACGGTCCACGGTCGCTCGTCGTCATGGCTGCCAGTCTCTTCTAGTGTGTCTGGGGCTTATGTTATGCGTCGTCGCCCTCGCCAGTAGCAGCAATGGGAGGGTGCACAGGAGAGGTTTTAGGCGTTCAATCGGTCAATACTCACAAGCTCCCTCTTGTCCACCTCGAACCAGCGGGAGATACCAGGAAGACTCTGTACCAGTGTCAGAGTGGTCCTCTCTACCCACAGACTCTGCAATAACACACACACGCACTTTAATACTCACATAACTATTAGTAAATAGAACAATAAATTACATATTGGGCCCTATCTTACAACCGGCGCAATGCAGCGCAAATCTTTGCTAGTTTCAGACGGACGCATTGTCATTTTGTGTGTTGGTCTATACATGAGGTGTGGGCTAGCGCGTTGCTGACGCATTGCTGTCTTCGGGCAAGTGCATCACGGAAAGTGATTGACGACTGACCAGCAGAAAACTGGTCTGAAGTTAACGCACGATCAATATAGTATCGCAGGTGGACAACGTGTGTACACTCTGCTCGTTACACATACAGGGAGGTGCAGGAGTGCACAAATATGCAAAGGAGTCAAAATGAATAGAGTACAATGTGAAATATTATTAGTGTGTAACCGACATAAACATATTTTAGGGATCTTGCTAGCTGCTTCAGCGCTTTCATAAGCCAGCCGGCATAATATCAACCCGCTTATGATGCAAGTGTGCCTGGATTTTAAAAGTAAATGGGATCTGATTGGTTTATCGAATGTTAAGCCCAAAACACACCCATGAATAATGCTGAGAGTAATTACAGCCCTTTTGAACCATGCGCCCGGCACACTGACCGTTTATCTTCCATTAAAATAGCAAATGTGGATTTGGACACGCCCTCAATCCAATTTGCGCCTTTGCTTCAGACAGTGCACTTAGATTGTTAAAATAGGGCCCATTGTGTTTATTTGTCAAGCAATGCATCTATATTTTTCATTAACTACTTCATTGATGAATGACTTTCATTAAAACTCACTGTTCTCTACCCCTCCCCCTAAGCACACAACAGCACCACCATTAAAAAGGAGCACAACTAGAGACATCTGAGTTTCACACTGTTCTCTACCCCTCCCCCCAAGAACAGAATGGTACCACCATTCAAAGGAGCATATATCTACAAATCTCTTGAGTCTCACACTGTTCTCTACCCCTCCCCTCCAAACATAATTTGTGAGCTGGGGCAGAAAATAGGGCAGCTAATGCAATCCAGACCTGCACCCTTGAGTGTCTGGACACACATATAAGGAATGTAAAGTTCACATGATGGGGTTTAACAATTGATAGCGATCCATAACAGCATTGTTCATGTGCCTTTGTGCAGGTGGCTATGTAATTGTTCACACACGAGTTTAGACCATAACAGACCTACAGGCAAGCATATGCCCCACGTAACATACTGCAGCTATACATTACATCATCAAACATCATGTTGCAAAACTTGCTTTCCAGTTCATCTGGTCCCACAAGGTCATATAGGATGGTTTATGCTCCTAGCATAGAAATTATAGAAGGTAGAGGATTTAATATTATTCTACTGTAACATTCATACTAGTTGTCTTGATCGTAGCACTAGATGTAAAAAATAAACAGACCAAGAGTTGTATAGAATAAATAGAAAATGCTAAATTGATATTCATGTTCTTTGTTCATTCAATGAGTTCTGTCTAGAAAAACGGGTAAAAATGTAATATTGTAGTTTGGATATTTATCAATGCATGACAACTTATCTGTCAGGTCATATTAAAAGTATATTTAGTCACCTACAGCGACTTGCTCCATTTAACTACAAACATCACGCATTACAAATAGACCAAAAAGGAAATGCAATACTCATAACACGTACACCAGTTAAGCTTTAGGCACAGTGGGTTGAAAAGAAGGTTACGAAAAATATGAATCCGCAACCTTCCAGCAGACACAACGGTCTCCTTGCTGAATTAGAGGTGCTTGAGGATGAATCTAAATTAGCCGCGCTAAGCTAGCGTGTGATAAACGTCTGACACGAACAATTCCCTCGGCAAGGCATGCAGCCCTGTCACAATACAAGTTTATCACACATATTACCCCCCAACTGAGGTCATACGTGTATGCGCGTATGAGCTAGTAGCGATACATTATCGCATACTGTTTTGGTCAACCGCCTGTGCTTGAAGAGGTAATAAATGTTGTGCTGTATTTACTGTACCATATAGCCCAGTGCAGTTCCATATACTGTACGTGATGCGAATGCTTCTGGGTTTCACGTCAGCTTAACTGTGTGTACTTGGGCGTACAGACGATGTTTGTTTGCTACTGAGGCGCGATGAGGAAGGATGATTTACGTGCCAAGCGGCACTCCTAGTTTTGTGAGTTTAATTAGAGACACAGGAAGTTGGGAATAAAACATGCGCCTCCACACACCAATACCTGCGCTGGTTTTAACAACCTCAGCCCACACAGGCCCCGGGATCAATGAACATGTCTGGTGGGAAAGGGGGGGGGGTAGGTAGAGATCTACAGAGAGAGAGATGGGAGGATAATAACAAGCAGCTATTTCACACCAATGTGGACAAACGACCCCCCCCCTCTAATTTTCACAGTTTTCAGAGAAACTAAATTTGAATGTCCTCAAAATCCAGTTTGCGGTGTGAAAAAAGCCTTTAAAGAGATAAGCGAATACAGGAGAATGTGAGGTCTCGTGCCAATGCCGTTGGGGAGGGTGCGTGCGCATGAAACCAGTTGTCAACTGCGTTTGTGTCAATATGGAGCTCTTTTTTCCCCTCCTGTACCTTGAACTCATTCTCCTTGTCCTTGGTTCCCTTGTGGAAGGGCCTGTCGTATCTGAACCGCCAGATGTGGTTGAACTTGTAGAAGCTCTTGATGTTGTCGGGCACCCCGTCTCGTTGCAGGACGTCCTGGCTCTCCGGGATTGGGGTCACGGCGTAGATCTGGAGGTCTGGTTTGGCAGGTGTCGTCAAGGAGACCACGGGAGCAAGGCGAAAATAAATACAGAAAATGCCGATGACCCAAGGATGTAGAGAAAACAAATGGGGGGAAAAAAGCAACTTGGAACAAACTTAAAGTTACCAATACACACATATACTACAGCGTACACACACACAAACATATCATTATATTGCTTCCAAAACTAACTAAAATAAATGGGTCCCTCTATCCTCCACGCTCCTCTGTTTCTTCCCACTCTCTCTTTTCTTGAAACGAGCCATCAAGCATGACGTAGGAATGAATTCCTGCAGGACAGCAAGGAAATTGCAATCTTATCTCAGAAACCGATGTGAGCTGTGTGCACCGTGGAAGAAAAAATAAAATCTGGAATAAAAGACAATCTTTGAGTTGTCTGTCTGTTTCACAGTCCAGACAGCTGATGTGGAAGTACTAACCAGGTATCTGCTCCATCTCTGAATCTCTGAGCAAAATGAGATGATTCTAATTAACACCACTCTTCAAATGGACAGGTAGTTAATAGCACAGAGAAGGCCAGTATATAGTATGTTTGCCTCAACTGTAGAGTAAATAAATTATCATGTTGCTAACAATACGGTAGACTTGCAGACAGCTCAATAATTGAACCCCCAACAAATGTATACTGAAGTTTGTCGGATAGATTTCTCTACACTTGTCAATATCTGAGAAGTAACGTGATTGACCGAACTGGAGGCACTCTCGGAAACCCAATTTGGCCAAAAAGAATAAAAAATAAAATTATGATTCAGTTGAGTCTATCTGATTCCATCAAAAACATCACCAAACCCACCTTTCTAGTTTGAAGAGTTATTGAGATACAGTCAAAACCAGCTCTCTTGCAGCCATCTTGAGATTGTACTAGATTATTATTATACTATTAAGCATTGCCTAGAGGTATGAAAATCAATTGAAAACGCCTTTCTATCAATTATTTTATGATATAATTTTTTTATACAATGATTCACATACAGACCCGTCTATACAACCAATATGTACGACAGGGAAGAACCTAGACAGCAACATTATTCCTAAATATCAAAGTATTCATTTAAAGGAGCACTTGAGTCTGTGTGGTTAACCCCAGCATTGAATTAGCATTTAGTCTGAAACCTACACCCGTATGCTGAACGGCCTATCTACTGACTACAAACGCCCTTTCATCCACAGATGTGCATTAACATAAATTATTATAATAATATGTACAGCATATATTATCATCACGATTACTATAATGATCATTATTATGTGACCCATTATTCTACTTCAGTGTAGCCTGTGGGCAAGGTTACCACCTTCGTCAAAGGAATACGAGCTAGGACAGTCAACATATCTGTGTGACATGAGAGTGCCTGGCAGTGCACCAGCCACGTATTGTACCACAGTATGTGCTGGTGATCTGGCAGGGAAGCTCAGGCTCCCCTAACAAACCGCCACAGGAATATGCACACCGACACGTGATGTTCACAGCAACACACACAAAGAAACTGAGGAGACGCACAGCCGCACACAAACACACAATCCTATCCATCTAAAACATGTTATTTCTCAGACTCTGTTATTAATCTAAAATATTTGCTGAAGACGTGAAACAAGGATTGTGTGTCAAACGTAGGTCGAAACGCTACACATTATTTAGCAGCATGTTTAAATAGCATGCGGCCAACGCATACGAGTGCTCAGAAAACTACGAAGGCAGCGCCTCGAATCTAATAGGAAATGGGAACACTTTAATTAAAACTGTTTTGGGAAAAGTCATTTGATCCAAGACACGAGAACACGTGGGCACCGACTATAATACCGAATATAAAAAAAAATAAACAAGCAGGTCTCTCTTGACTGTCTGTCTGTCTGTCTGTCTGTCTTCCCCTGAGTCTGTCTCACTTTATGTCTTTTCTCTCACTATGTGGGCCAACAGTTGTCTCGGCCACTGAACTGAATAATTAAGATGGCTCCCGCGTCTTGCCGCCACATAGTGCACAGCATGCACAGGTTTATTATACAGCCCACTGCCTGACATGGTGGGGGAGACCATTTTTTATTTCTTGTGTGTGTGTGTGCGGTACGTGTTTGTATGTCCACACAGTGCTTCACTGTATGTGGTTCCCTGCATTGTATGATGTCTGCAATTCACCTAGGGCTGTGTGTGCGTGTGTGCGTGTGTGTGTGCCAGTTAAAGGATACACTGAGCCTCGGCCTGGTAAATAGTCTGGTCGGGCTGATTCACATGCTGCATGGCGATGGCGTGCGGGAACTCGTTGAGCATCCTCTGCTGAAAGGCCTCCAGCCTCTCGTAGTCATGGCCGCGGCACACAAACTCCTTGTTCTGCAGAGGTGTTCACAGTTACCAAGGGATTAGCCTGGCATCTAGTGGCGATGTCGGGCCACTGCAGCCACTGGTGACATTTACCTCCAAGCATGCCGGTAAATTATTAAATGAACTGCACTTGTCGAAGTGTCTTACATAACAATATGGCAGTTTAATTAGTTACAACTTTTGTCATTCAGCATTTAATTATGTGGTGGTTACGGAAAAATAGAAACATATTGAACGCTGGGGTTTCTTACACGCAGAAAGAATGGGAATTTCTTTCCATAGAAGCCCACTCTAAAGAATTCTGGCTCTAGCCTTTGCTGGTCCATGATCTTGTCGTAGAGGGATGCTTCCAGTGTCTGCAGATTAAGGACAGAGAGAGGGATGAGTTGACCCAGTGGTGCACTAGTGCATACTCTTGAGTGTTTCCATACATCGTTGTGTGTTTTTTGCAGGAAGGGTACGTTTGCTCACCCTCATCTTGCTCAAGTTCCTGTAGTCATAGTAAGACTCATACTGGTCCGCCAGCTCTCTGCATAGGATTATACCATTCTCCCAGCACTGTGACGACACACACACACACGTATACATAGTTAAATGCTGTTTTTTTTTTTTTTTGTAATTTTTTATATATATACATTTGTTAGATATTTGTTTTATACAAACATCCAATGTTAAAAAAATTGAAGGTCTTAACAGTTTGACCCTTACAATGCTGCCATCTGAGGTGAAGTTGAGGTACTGCAGCCTCCACCGGAGGGCGCCAGCAAACTGACAATATCGAGAAAACAAATCTCTCCTTGCAAGCCTCCCAGTGCAGGTGCTTTGCGTGCCTCTCCCGGCCATCTTGCTAATTAAACGAAAAAGATTTCCTTCCCTGCCATAGTTTAAAATCCCCAGGCTCCAACACCGGCAGATGGCACTGGCTGCAAATTTGTCGGAAAACTGGACTGTGAGGAATGAGGGGAGCTTTTAATGGCTCCACAGAGCTGAATGTTGCTGAACATTAGGTATCTTAGTTGTTATGTTTGTGTGTGTGTGTGTGCGTGCATATATATATA
>JAOEGT010047716.1:0-37020 GCA_025447795.1 Speoplatyrhinus poulsoni
TGTATATGGCACACTGATTAACAAGAAATTTGGAAAAGGGCACTTCATATCAAAAAGGTTGCTGACCCCTGGTATAGGCTATGGTTTGCAGGCAAGTGTAATGCGTCTGAGGCAGCAAACGTAAGCCATTTACGTAAATTCACTCCATTGTATTGGCGCATTCCGAGGCATATCGATCGGGCTGTAACTACATCTTGTATGAATAGACTAGGCTATAGTTTCACTAGAACAATGTTATGTGTAATTAACAGGTTCATGTACAATATTTTTTATAGCCTATATCCTGCATTGATTATATTAGCCTATAGCTTAATTAATTCAGATGTACTTCAGGTCCTTATGCAATCCGCACTCGTGGCAAGAAATATTTTTAATTTACTTAGAAGAGTAAAGCAACAGGATGCAAGCAGGGAGTAGATCTCAGGCACGATCAGGGCACGATTCCTCTGCGCACACAAGATTCTTCTGTTGCTTGTAAGCTAGTGACTCTCCTTGCCCCATGAGGTACAAAGTGGTTTTACAAGGTTACGGGCTGGAATAATCTGTTCATTTCAGAAAATAGCTCTACAACGCAGTACATAGAGGAATTTGACATATCAAACTGATAATTCCTATACTTCTTTTGATCATTTTGATTATTTTTTATGGTTTAAACTAAACATATTACATGTAGCACCTTTAATGTAACCCCAGTGAGTGTTTTTGACCGTCGTTTGATAATGCACGGTTTTAGGTTCCATATCATGGATTGAAAGCATGCACAATAACAAGTCCATTGTCTTATGAAGAGATGTGTGTGTGTGTGTGTGTTTGTGTGTGCGTGTGCGTGTGTGCATGTGTGTGTAGAAGCAGTTTAAACTGACTTGCGTAGACTTGTAAATCTTTCTTTAGAAGATCAAGAGGCTCGATGTGTGTTTATGTATCTCAACATTCCTATAGAGTGATACACACCTGTTTGCCCTGCATGTCCACAGGTTCCTGTATGTGAAGGTCGTCCTATATGTTTAGTCGATTCTATAGCTTTATTGTGCCCTGCTTTATTATGCCTGTATCTGTAGTATTTTGCGTTTGTTTGCCCTGTGTGTGACAGGCGCTGTACAATAAAAGGGTGTATAGAGGCGTGGTTTATACTTCCGTGTGAGCTCTCCCCACTGAGTCTCACACTAGCCCCCGGTTGTCCTCGCTCCCCTTCCCCCCCTCACCCTCACAGGGTGAATTCAGACACCTGGACGACCAGGTGTGGGCAATCCTGTCCAACTTCTCCGCTCCGCCGCTCCCCCCTGCCCCACCGCATCCCCCCCGCTCCCGCTCCTTCCGTCTCCTGAGCTCCCCCTCCTCGTCCTCCTCCCACCCCTCTCGGTTCCCTTCCCACTCCTCGCGGTGGTCTTTGCGTGACCCCGTCCCGGCCTCCGCTCCGGCGAGTATCTCCTCTCTGGTCAGGCGTGGTGGGCACCCCCCCGCCCTCCCCAAGGTATGCTAGGGAGAGGGGGGGAGAGGGGGGGAGCCTTTGCTTTGTGTTCCTGACCGGGTGTGTCCACTCTGATAGACGTTGCAGAGGAATACAGTGAGCAAGACCCCGGGCAGTGCTGCTGGGGCCGGCGGCAAGGTTGGACGTATTGTGAGACGCACGGCTGCCTGGAGTGGAGTGGATGACTGACTCACTGGCAGCCTGTCCTGTGCCTTTATCCTCTCACACACACACAGACACACATATAAGCACGCGTGCATGCACATGCACAACCACGTACACACACATACACACACCCGACAGGAATGTACCACCCTCCCTGTGATTCCATGGCTTTGAAGTTAATTAACAACTGATTGGCCTCAGATTGTGCAAGGCAGTTAAGTTTTAGTACTGTAATCCATCACCATGCCGACGCACCGTGGAGATAATAACTAACCTGGATTGTATTTGACTTTCCCGCAGAAGGAGGAGTGTTGTTGAGGAAAGCTGTAGCATGTTCCCTCTTCTCCAGGGGTGGCATTTTGTCACAGCAAATAGCGTCCGCTAAGGGACTTTTAAGGTGTTGCTCTGTAATTGACAACGTGAGTGTAACATCGGGTTCACCCTGGATGGCTTTGTGTAATTACACCACTGGCTGTCCTCTGGAACAAAGCCTTCACTGACACACATGACAACATGCCATTTCCCCTCTGTTGAGAGTGTTGTGGTCAGACGCATGCTGTGAGAGAGAGAGAGCTGGGTAGAGTCGATGTAGTTAAATGGCAACACTAGCACAGAGCATGTACGCAACACTTGTGTGGTTTGTTCAGTGGACCCTCAGACATTTCTTTTGCTGCGTTTGCCTGCTTGCTCTGCTTCTCTCTTCCTGTTGAAGTCTCTCGCCCCCTCTCACGCTCTCTCTCTCTCTCTCTCTCTCTCTCTTTCTGGCTCGAGCCTCTCTCTCTCCTCCCTCCTGCCTCTCAGTACGCATTGGTCTACAAAGGTTTCAGCTTGCATCGGGACGAACTGCTGTACTGGCAGCTCCCCAAACAGTTCACCGGGGACAAGGTAACCGTGCCAACTGAGGCCCCTCCCCACAGCATTCTAAAAAGGAAAGGTGGCGTTTTAAACTCCCAGTGGAGTCTGTTTATTTCATAAAATCAAATTGGCCACTGTCCTTGACTCATCATTTTCCAAGGTCTGGGATCAGCTAATTGGAAAATGCGAACTAAAGTGCATTCATTACTTTGTGGTATGAAACGCTTAGTCATCACAGCTTTTTACCATTAAACAACATTTACCAACATTTTGATTGAACGCATGTTTTGACTTTATTTTTAATTCTCTCAAAGCTTTGCAATCTAGGGAAATACTGCTGGAGAGCCAACATATGAATTGAGGAGCATTGCATCACAGTCCTGACCTGATGTCAAAACAAGCTTATTTGCATTACATGCAATGCTACCATTGACCTATAATCTCTTTCACCCAATCAGGTGGTCTCTTACGGCGGTAAACTTAAGTACACCATCTCCTACGTCGCTGGTTCAAGGGGAACCCTCTTGGACGACGCCGACCTTCAGATTATTGTGAGTGCGCAATAGCCGCTTCCTCACACTACTGTTTTCGTTAACGTTCATTCTAACCTTCTGCTCACCTGTGATTGGTCCTCTAGGGTAATGACATCACCCTGGTGGCTTTCCAGCCCTGGACCAGACAACAGGGCTCCAGGCAGACCAAACAGTTTGAGATTGTCTTTAGAGAGGTAAGTCCCTCTAAATAGTGTTATGATCAAAACCACCTCAAGGCATCCCTTAACCAGAGACTATTGTAGCATGCACATTAGTGGGATGCATTTTGAGGCTTACATCAACATAATACATGAAATATCTTGCTGTATTTCCTTCAAAGGCACTGTTGCCGTTGCACCAAATAGAATACTAACAAAGAGAGAAACGTAATGCATTCCTATGGGAGCAAAATGGAAAGTTCCAGTCTCTTAAGTGGGCGTGTTGACATTTTGCTGAGGAGGCTGAGCCAATCTACCATTCATGTCCTTAAACACAGTAAATGTCCCCCATTATAGTCTGCATAAAGGGGAATAAGTCCCCTTTCCCCTGGTTGTACTGATGTATTCTATAACATATAATTTGCCTTTATCGTCATGGTAACAAAGGATCTAATCCAACTGTGCTGTATGTACAGTATATCAAGTTATAACCCACCCAGTCTCAACCTCTAACGTCCATTAGCTTCTTGTGCTAAACGTATGATACATATACGGTAAGCCTACTTATTCAGCCAGACTTGTGTCATTTAGTTTCCCAACAAACTGCTCAGTGTAAGTTTAACCTCCGACTTGGTCACCGAGTGGTTGGTTGTCATGTCAATCAAATTGCCTCTCCTGTCAAGTAGGCGGGCCTTGGCACAATTAGCCAGCCCTGTGTCCCAGACCGTACGCAGGTAAAGGCTGGCTCTGTCAGACCATGACCCACACACCGTCCTCTGCTGCAGGAGCACTGGCGGCGGCCGGACGGCATGCCCGCCACCCGCGAGCACCTGATGATGGTGCTGGCAGACCTGGCGGACGTGCTGGTACGGGCCTCCTACTCCAGCGAGATGCGCTCCTCCAGCATCTTTGACCTCAGCCTGGAGGTGGCGGTGCCCAGATACAGTGGCCTGGCCCAGGCCCTGGAGGTGGAGCGGTGCCACTGCCCCCCTGGGTACCAGGGGCTCTCCTGCCAGGTAACGGAGGTCCTTCCGCTCCTGACACTGCTGTCAGCAGGAATAAAAGCAGGTGCTGCCCATGCTCAATGTTTGTTCACCGCTTTGAGGTTGATGTTTTGCTAGCGAGATAATTGGCTAATGAAGTGGTTACAATGTCAATGACTTAAAATTACTTAAAATAAGTAATGATATGTAATTATGCTTATGGGGACTGGGTCTTTGACCCTATCACGGGATATCCAGGGATGCCTGTCCTATCTATATGCATCCGTAGGCCATCTGCTTTATGTAATTGTGACCACTGTGTGAAAGCGTATGCTAAACCACCTAATTGTACATGCTTATAAGCAATTGTCTTGCCTTGTCTTTTCATTGGCAAGATCTAATCAAATGATTCATCCATGAATTAATTGTTCGTGGCCCTTTAGGACTGTGCTTCTGGGTATACCCGGAGTGATGGGGGCCTGTACCTGGGTCACTGTGAGCTGTGTGAATGCAACGGCCACTCTGACGCCTGCCATCCTGAGACAGGCATCTGCACGGTACGCCCCTGGAGATAACCCTACGTTTATGTCACACTGTGCATTGTCGAACAGATACACTGTCTGACTGGTTGTGTGCTCTTAAACCATCCTAAGGAAGACATTCCCATCCCGCTTGTTGTTTTCCAGAGCTGCCTGCACCACAGCCAGGGCGAGCTGTGTGAGCAGTGTGCTAGCGGTTTCTTTGGCGACGCCACTGTGGGCACCCCGGAGGACTGCCAGCCATGCGCTTGCCCTCACACCGACCCTGACAACCAGTGAGTGCTGGCAGTGGCACCCGCATTCCACTTGCAATTCTCAGAGCTAACTCACGGGCCCGTGGCACTTTGTCTTACGCTGCATTGCAGCAGATTGGATTCATGAGCATGTGCTTTGAGCGTGATCTATCTGCATTCTGTTTAGCCCATGTCCTTTAGCTACAGCCAATTATTCCTTTGCTTATTAAAACACACTCTGGACCAAAGGATTTCTGGCTAACTGTGCCGGCAAGCCAAACACCTGACATACTGTATCCTGGAACCAATACATAGTTGCTCCTTGTCTGTGTTAACAGGTTCTCCCCCACCTGCGAGAGCCTTGGTAATGGAGGTTACCAGTGCACTTCCTGCCAACCTGGCTACGAAGGCCAGTACTGTGAACGGTAAGAGAAGCCCATCTCACCCTATTCACTCTCCGAACTTGTGTTCAAATAATACGTGGCAGAATTGAAAGCATGCCACTGATGAATGGCATGTTCTATTTATAACAGTCTTACCAAAGCAAACTGTCCCCCTCACCAAGTGGAATGGCAGGCTGCATTGAACACCAACTTTCACACACAGCTTTGAAACACCCAAAACATTTCTGCATTTTGTGCTCTCATTTTTCCACCACTAGTTGTGCAGCTGGATACGTTGGCAGCCCACAAGGGAGAGTCAAGTGTCGGCAATCCAGCGGTGAGTCTCTACTCCAGTTAGCAACAACATTGAGTACGTGTGTAAGCCTGTATATGCACAGCAGCATGGTATGATATACTAAGCTAGCTAGTGCAACGGTGGCAAGCTGGTAGTGCTGCTCAGCGAGTAACGTAAATCTCTCTCTCTCACCCAATGGGCTCGCACACTAGAGCCCATTGGGTTTCAGCGTGGCTTGTAGAGCGTCCGCTCTCTGCACGGGGGAACGGGGTTTGCGTCTCGAGTGGGACGGACTCCGTCACACTAGCCACTGTTGTAATCTAGCACAAACAGGCTTGCAATGTCTTCCTATTTGCATCCAACTGTCCTCCCAGACGCAGCATCGCTTGTAGTGAAAGTGTACCCAGAGAGGGTCCGTGTGGCCCAGGGAGGTGTCATCACCCTCAGGTGTCAAGTGACTGGTTCCCCTCCCCACTACTTCTATTGGTCCAGAGAGGACGGCCGGCCCATCTCCAGCGGTGCCACAAGGCATAGACAAGGTACTGCACGCCACCGGATGCTACGTTAGCGCACAGCTTCCTTTGTGATGGAGTGGGAGGTAATTCTGTGTGTAGCAAGAATCACAAGGAGAGAAACAAAGTGCCCTGTACAGTACGTCACTTTCACAAGGCTGCACATGTATTTGCCTTATTTATATACAGGTTAATTGTGTACTGCTATCTATAGATAGTATATACTATTTTAAAAATGGCACAAAATGGTAGCTATTAATATAAAATGAACAATAATTAGGCACATGCATCTACAAATGTATACATTCCCGTAGATAAGCACAGAAAAAGGACAAACTGTGTACCTGTGATAACAGGACATCTACTTCATGTTTGTATGTGCAGGAGAGGAGCTGCACTTGTCTAGTGTCCAGCCCAGCGATGCTGGTGTCTACATCTGCACCTGCAGAGACCAGCGCAGTAGCAACACAAGCCGGGCTGAGGTCATTGTTACAGGTACCCACATAGTTCTATGGGTTCTATTTCAACATGGAGAAATATATGTTGACATGGAAAATTACAATTACTTTTTTTTCTATACTTTACTGTAATGTTTGTTATTGCTGTAATGCTCATCCTATGTTTGTCATGCTCTGTCGAAGGTTCAAAACAAATCAAAAATGTACTATCGCAAAAAATTTAAGTACATCTGCGGCAGTTCTGGACACAAATCTAGGGGTTTACCTTTAAGCGAACAAATTTTAAATGAATTTGCAAGCTTCTTTTTAGCCGGTCTTTTGTATTTGGTGCTAAACAGAATTTCATGTGCTTTTCTGCGAGAGACATTTTCTAATAATACGGTATCTAATTTTGGCCAGCTACATCTAAACCCATTGAGGTGACCATAGAGGAGCCCAAAGAACAGACCATGAGGGTGGGGTCGACCGTCAGCTTCATCTGCACAGCCAAGAGCAAGGTAAATGCCACCCTAACATCTCCCTCATTACCTCATCACATTCAAGTACAGACTGTGCATCCAAATATTTGCCAACCTCTATACAATGATAGTGAATTGACAAAGTTGTTATGACTTACTTTAGTACAATAGGCTCTCTGTGAGGACACAGAGCATTACAAGGACACGACATATGGACCCCCACCTAGTTTGTCCCAGATTAACGGTACACTTGCCGTTCTTGCAGTTCCCTGCGTACACCATAGTGTGGACCCGGCGGGGTAACCGGAAGCTTCCCACCCGGGCTATGGACTTTAACGGCATCCTGACAATACACAACGTCCAGCCCGAGGACGCTGGCACCTACGTGTGCACTGGCTCCAACATGTTCGCCATGGACGAGGGCAATGCGGTCCTCTACGTTCCAGGTTCGTGATCCTTGGCATCGTATTCCATTACCCTCCATCACCCGGAGCCACCCTGTTGGTTCCCTTCCCACCCTTCCCATCATCTCCCACCCACACTGGAATGGTGCATGCTTGCTTGTTTTGGCTGCATCGTGGTGCACTGTGTCGACAGTCTGCTGCTTCTTAACAGCATATTACACGTGCGGCTCAAATTCTGCAGCCTTTACCTTCCTCTGTCCTGCTGTTAGCATAGAGATGTAGATTCAACTGTCAAGCCTGCTGTACTTATGTGTCATGTATGTTGCTGTGCACTGGTCTTTTTTAGAGAAATATACAGCTTGTGGGTCTTATTCATCTAAAACACTAGAGTTCATCTTTCCGAATAACCCGCAGTATGGGACTTTCAATGGTGTCTTATTTGCCAATAGTTATTTTCCAATATACACTGTGTTTTCCATAACACACTGGTGAAAAACTAGAGCAGTTCTTCGAATGGCTCATCAATCTGTTAAACAATTATGTCGGCAATATTTTACTGCTGAATTATTTTCCTCATTCGCATCAAAATATTTGGTGGTGGTTTGGTTGCTTCTTGATCAATGGTGTAGCTGCCAATTTCTGCTGGTTTCTAGCAGGGTGCTGGTATTGTATATGGTGTACCCTGGGATCCTGGCTCCCCCTGTAAATAAAGTTCTTTAAGATGTGGTGATACACATTCTGGACTGAAGGGTGCTTAGAGACTCTAGAGACTGACATTCAAAGAGGAACCCCGACTGAGATGAACCCCAGTCCATATTCTGTTGTTAAGTTTTGTTTAGTTATGTTTGTTTCACCACATACAGTATTCTCCCTTAATTTTTGTCTGCCATGTTACTCTCATAATTATTATCATGAATGTGGACACAGGAAATGGTGCTGTCAGCCATGCAGTAGGTTGAGTTTACATTATGCTGTTATATTACTGAAATGTCGCTGCTTCACAGTTTTCACAGTTTTAGTATTGTTATTTTTAGTGAGCTTTAATTTTAAACATTCTTTGGGCTGACTTGAAATGTTAAAGAAATTTGAATTTTTTCTTTCTGAAATCACAGTAAATGTGTAGAATAAAATCTTCAATTGAATTAAAATGTTATCCAAACAATATTTATCCACACACATTACCCACTACACTTTTATGTGAATTGTTAATTAAATATTGTAATTATTTAAGGGAATGCAATAACTTTGCATTATCTGTGTTAAATGCTATGTAGAGAATTAATCAAATTATTCATTTTTTTATTGATGCTTTGACCAAAACATTTTATAATGTCTATCTTTAAAATGTTTACTCTTTAACACATACTTAAATTACATTTTATACAATTTTATTGACTATGTGGTCTGGATTAAATCTTCACATTTGGAGTTTTTGTTTTAAATATATTCATATATTTCTATATTACCTGCTACTGTTTCCAGTGGTGCTATTGGGAATGTATTCCTGTTGTTTTAAAATACTTGTATTTTTTTAAATGAACTGATACACTTGTCATAATGCATTGTATTTATCATAACTGTGAAACAATTTTGTGAAAAGGGGATTTGATTAAAATAATGACCGTCTATCCATCCATCGATTTTCATTAAATGGATTTATTCTGTTCAGAGTGATAAGGGAGGTGGTGCCCATATTGGCATATATTGAGAATATACTGAGAAGAGAGGTGTCTACAAACATAGTACCAGCTACCCTAGATGTGACTCCAGTCATCCAAGTTTCACTAGAGATTTACACGCACACACACACACACACGGATAAAGTCCAGAAGAACACAGCCACACCCAGTGAAAGAAGTAAACTAAACATACACCAGCAGCTAATAAAATTAATAATGTGTAAGTTTGATGTAGATGTGTTTAGTATTCATTTGGTAATAATAATAATAATAAACTTTATTTGTATAGCACCTTTCATACACAATGTGCAACTCAACGTGCTTTACAGTTAAAAACATTTGAAAAACAAAGGATGAAAGGAACAAATCAAAAATAAGAAATAACAGAAAACTAGGTAAAAGCCATACAAATATTAAAAACCATTTCGTAGAGGCAGATATGCTTTATCCATCTAGCTACCATGGCCCCTGTTAATGAACCCTGCTAGCGGTAACATGTACTCATGGTGCACACCTGAATCAACAACGCCATTATTAATATTGATGCTGCTGTGTCATGTCTGTCATAAAGCACAATTCTGATGAGGTATACGGTATTATCTTGACTAAGCAGGTTACATATGACCACAAGCTGTATACTCGCTGTATGAGATAATATAAGAAGCTGTGAAACGTATAGATATTAATATTGATGCCATAGTATGCTTCTCATAACTAACCTGCATGTCTACTTTGTGGCTTGTTTATACTTTATGCTTTTATGTCTCCTACATTACGTTTTGTGTTTCTCATAACTGTGTGTGTGTGTGTGTGTGTGTAGAGTAAACACTTGTATAATTGCATTTTCATATTATAGTTAAACAACACAGACGGAGGTGTTTGTTATGCTTAGGTTTTTTTTTTTTGCATTGATTCTGGTTGGAATATTACATTTCTATTGAATATTTTATTAAGTTGAATGTCCGCCTGGTTGAAAGGTACAGTAAGTACAGTATTTGTTGTATTGCATGGAATGAATATAATGACACCAGTCATTTACCAATTATGACGATGAACCTCTTGTCAACTTGTGGCTTGTAGATTTTCAGAGCATGTTTTAATCTGAATTTGAACAGGGAAAATCCCTCATCCATGATATCGATGCCATTTGCATCAAAGTCAGTTCATTGTGGATGACTTGAAGTGTTTCTATTGGGATGATGCATTTTGTTAAAGCAAGCAAACCACACACTGCCAGATGGTGACGATGCAAGGCAGTCAGTCAATCGGCCCTCCATAACAGACGCAGTGGAGAATTCCAGTCGACAGGGTTTCTTTCCGCTGTTCCCTCTGGAGAAACTGACCTGTCAGTTAACCCTGTCCCCACCCACTCCCCCCCCCCCCCTTCCTCCCCCTCCAATCCAGAGGGCTCACAGACTCAGATGTTTTACACAGCCTATGAAATGTTTGAAGGACATGGAAAGCGTAAGTCATGCATGGTCAGGGTCTCCCCTCTCTCTCTCTCTCTCTCTCTCTCTCTCTCTCTCTCTCTCTCGCTCTTTCTCTCTGCTGGCCTTCCGGAAGGGACCACCTTGCCCCCTCTCTATCTGGCATGCACTCATCTGCCGCAACAGCGATGTTATGGGCATCCTGGTAGTGCCCATGTACAATCAGACACCAACATACAGGCACATTCTGTAACATAATCTATGTTTTCTGTAACATGCTGATCAGATAGCATATTGTTGTATTTAGATTAACTAATACGATTATTTCAACTTAATTTGGCTGAGTTAACTCCGAGTTAACTTTATGTTCAGCTATAATAACATCATGTATATTCAACACAGCATGACTGTTTAAGACCTTTGAATATACGACTTTCATTTGTATGGTTATCGTGGTTCAGCTAATGTCTGAGATCTGTATCTGTCATGAGTGCAGTGCATTGCCTTGTAGGGTATAACGTGAGGATTGTACATGAGCATTACTGGGTCCTGCCTGGCTCCTTGGGTTCATGTGGATCCATCACTGCAGGAGAACGTGCATGTTCATTTCTATGGGAAGCTCCTACTGTATGTTGAGTCCAGTCAAACAAAATAGAAAAATATACAGTATATCTTTAAATTATAGTATCTTATGTATTATATCAAGTTATGAAATTAAATTATAGTATGTATTATATTATGAATTAAATATACTAATATACTAATTAATTATGCATACAGTGCAATAGCACCACATAAAATAAAATATACATGAGTTCCCCTGGAAACCAAGACAGTGTTTTTAGTCTCATTCAACGATTTTGACTGAACAGAGCTACAGTGTACATTTGTTTCTGTCTGTGCACTGCACCACAGTATTAAAGAAGTATCCCGGTCTAACAAATGCAACTAATGTAGATTAGACCAATACAAATCAATTGAGATATTATGTACACACCAAGACACACAGAAGAGGCTTAATTCGTTTTCCAGCCACATGCACTCATAACACTGTGTTTACCAGGGACTATAGCTTCACACCATTGCTGAAGTGCGACGCTCAACACTCAGAGACTGGAGTAATCTATTCCTTTTATTCTCTTTTTCTTCTCTGCACTTCTCTTTGCCTTCTGGAACCATGCTGTACTTGAAAATATCTATTATCTGGGCTTCAAACATCATACTGTGCCTATTACATCCCATCACAACCACATTGCATCCTGTCACATGTGACTGTGGCAAACAGGCTGGTGCATCATATGAGAGGCCTATACTGTTAGCTGTCAACGCTGGTTATTAATGTGTCCCTTGCCCTGCCACACGACTGTGGGAATCACAGTTACACCGCGAATGGCATTTCAATAAATGTCTATGGACTATTTTGAATTGGTTATAAATTTCACTTCAAAGAGGAATTGAGCTACCCTTGTCTGACAGTCGCCATGTTTTCCTTTCTTCCTGCATTCACTTTCATTGAATAGTGCTGATTGCTGCCTCTACAGGTAGTAGAGTAATTGTTGACCTTGTAGATTACAATTAAAATATATATTTGATTTAGATAATGAACTTCAATTAAATTTTACAACAAATTTGAATAACTGAAGAATGTATATTACAGTACCAGTACAGACGGCAATCACTTTGGGGACTACAAATCTTTTAGTTATTGTTTTCTGAAACAATTATAACAAATGATTCCAATATCACTTGAGATCCATGATCTCAGATAATGATAATGATGTGTATCATCCTATTTTACAACATGTTATGCATTTTCCAGAATAGGAAACAGGCAACATACAGCATGTCCTTATTAGAGTTAGTCTACCATCTAGACCTGCCTCTTTAAGTAACAGAGCATCACCCAGCCGAGTATAGTAGTCCCTGTGAGGTCACAGTTCCAGCCCAGTCTCAGCCCAATCCCAGCAGTTTTCTGCCCACTTAGTTGGCTCTGATACTCCTCCCCGGCAACTGAAAGAGCACTTTCTTTTGCTCTTGGCTCATATGAGAGTTTGAATACACGGCCGTGCACCCAGTTGGTCTGGCACACACACACTAACCATGCCAAGCCATTTCATCTGTCATGTCATCTGCTCTGAGCAGCAAGGGTGGGGGTACAGGCGTGGGCTGCCACTCTGACACAGTCTGGTCAGTCCAGCTTTCACTTCAATCAGAAGCATTCATCCTAAAGGATTGCTAGCAACTTACTTACGTAAGTAAGCTGTAAGCAGGCGGTTACAGCTCCCTGCCTGTGCATTGTACACATAACTCCATACGCACTGTGTAATCACATTGGCCACAATGGGAGAAACCAGCCGCTCCACTGTGGCCCTTGTCTAATGGATGTGTCTCCCACCCCTGTGTAGCTACTGAGGGGGTCCAGCCCGTGGCTGTGGTCACCCCTCCATCGCTGATTCTCCAGCAAGGCCAGAGAGCAGAGTTCCGCTGTACAGCCACTGGGAAACCTACGCCTGCTGTGGAGTGGATTGGTAAGACACGGGCGACCTGATCTGACACAACCTGACTGTGTCCAAACTGGAGTTCATTTATAGGGAGAGTATTACAATGTGAATATGCAGTATTTCTGTTCTGAGACAGAAATCTGTTCGTTTCTTAGATTATATAGTGTACTGATACAGTACACAGGAATTAGTTGGAATAAGCCATTCGGGAGGGGGGTCAGTAAAAGGTACATTCCCTGATTAAGTTATAGCGCCCCCACAAGGCTCTTAGCTATGATAATGCTATGCTAACAGTAGGCATCTGCACATGTGCATAAAAAGAACACTAAAGTAACATCATAAAAACAGCTTACTAGGGTGGCCACATCGGTTTAGCAAAGCTGAACTCTATAAATGATCAAACCAATATGGAGTCCAGTACATAGAGCTCTACAAAACATTGGTGTTGAAATACATTTCTTTATTTGGTGACATGACAATACAAGCTAACTAGCATGAAATGAGCACGTCCCCAACCATGTGACATCATATCCTTTATTGTATAACACTTGGGAGACAGAACTAATCTGGGCTCACTTTAGACAAACCAAAAAAAAGTACCATCTCTTCCCTGCCTGATATTCTACTCAGTGCTGTCTCTCCCGTGGTGACGGTGTGTGTCTGTGGTTGCAGGAGGGCCAGATAACAGGCTGAGTCCCAGAGCTGTGGTACGAGGCGGGGTCCTTACCTTCACATCCGTCACTGAGGCCGATACAGGAGAGTACACCTGCAAGGCCTTGAACACCCACGGCGAGCACTCAGCACAAGTCTCCCTCTATGTGCAAAGTATGGCGTGATCATTATGCCTGGTCTGTGTTCATCAAAATTCACTGATGTAGATAGGATAAGCTACATCAGTAGGATTAGCAATGCTGTAGCCCTATTTTGTAGACACTGTTTTCTTTTTTGTTGTTTTTTGCCCTACTGTATAATTTAGCAATAGATTGTTTTCATTTCTTTAATGCATACTTTATATTTGAGCACTGTGTAGTCCCGTTTTACAATGTACAATGTCCTTAGGGATTTTAAAGGCACTTTAAAGGTCCTCTAGGCAATTATTTGGGGAAAGAACAAATAATTTATTATAATTTATTATAATTATATAATTTATTAGCACAGCATGAAAAAATATAGGTTGCATGGTATTGACATGTAGAACACCATAATGTGTTTGCTCTGCTGCTTCTGTACCAGTAGGTGGCAGTATATATAGTAGATTTGAATAGTGAACCTTTGAGTAAAAGCATTATTAGGCTACTTTGTTTCTTATGTAAACTGTCTGTTAGGGTCAAACCCAGTGGGCCAAGGCATCAAGCCCGAGGTCCAAGTCAGTCCCCAAAGTGTGTCCATTCATGAAGGGGAAACCTTGAGGCTGTACTGCCGTGCATCAGGATCACCCACTGCCAAACTCACCTGGATGAAAAGTGAAGGACAAATATCGCCACATGTAAGAAAATGCCATTTTTTATCAGCAGTTGAATGCTTAGCATGGTCTGATTCAAACTTGAACTAATGTATTTACATTGTGTGTGGTTCTATCTGTATATGGAGGTGTTTTTGTGTTCTTTCTTCCAAGGAATGTATTGCCGTATTTCACCAGTTTTTCAGGATTTTGATCATATTCTTTCTTTTTCTTTTTCCCTATTTTGTTTTGTTTCCTCCCTTTTTTATCCCACCCTGTTCTGTTGTTTGACATTTTGCTCAGGCTATACCCTCTCATGGTTTCCATCAGTTTAAAAGCAACAGTCTTGATGTGTTACAGAGACGTATTGAAGAGCTGCAGGTCTGTCCATCTGTCCTGTCTGCTTGTTTTGTTTCTCACTCCCCGCCCCATTGTCCTATACTGACCACGCCTTTAAACACTGTCGACTAAACGCATGACCAAAATGTCTCCGCTAGTATAACATTGTACAGTAACTGCCATTAATTCCACAGCAAGTAGCTGTTCGCCATGCTAAATCAGAGTTAGCATGACTATTCGCTATAACCAAATGCTTGAGTAGTTGGACCACGAGTAAATGTTGTTTTTTGGTGTTGTGAGTGTTCCATAGTCCATCGTTTTGTGAGTGTTCATATCATACCATCCGTGCCATCGTTGTTCTAAACACACAGCAGAGTCCCTTCATTCCATTGACTATATTAACAGGACTATTTTGTACATACAGTAGGGAGTGAAAGGTGCAGCAGACATGGTTTGTGCTTGTGCTGGTCTGGCATCCACGTGCTTGGCCTGGCGAGGGCTTCAGAGCCCGTTTAGTTCTGCCTCAGTGAGCCCCCGCGTCATGTCAGCCATTCCCAAGGGGAGTGGGGGGAGGGGTATAACCCTGGCGTGCGACCACGCAGAAATTCTATGTGCTCTAGCTAACAGGCTGCTTTGAAACGTCGTCAATAGGTTCAGATACCACATTGAGCCCATGGGCATATCACCTCAGCCACCTCATGGGTGACTGGGCTGAAGCTAAGCAGTTTTGTCTATAGATGCCACGACACCCCGGATACAGTAATCTCAGCCAGCATCCTTCCCTCTCATAAGTGTTTCCAAACTTCGATCATAATCGTAATATTTAGTCATGTTGGTAATGAGGTTTGTTTCTACAATTTGTGTGTAAGTGAGTGCATTTGTTAGACTGTACTTTCAAGTAAATAACTACTTCATAGTGCTGCTTGGTTGGCTATTCATTATGATCCTAATTGGTCACTACTGTACATCTGAAATCATTTTACTTGCACTACAGTAACAATTAAAACGGTAGTAAAGTTACCTTTTTCATATTAACACATTTTAACCATACAAATCATTAAAACAATGCTTTTTTTATACAGTAACGTACATACAGTAGTACAAACGCAACATTTAAATTCCAATAGCAGCCCTTAACTGTACCAATCAATAACCGCTGTGTTATTAAATTTAGCCATAGTGCTTTTGTGTTGCTATTAGCGAGTAGGCTAATCATTTAATGTCGTGGTGTCGGCAATGTTTGTCTTGTGTCAAAGGACTAAAAAGGTAAGTCTGTCTGATATATATAGTTGTGTAGGTGTACTGCATTTTCTGTGTTGATATGGCATATACTGAAATATTATCATGTTATAGTTTTCAAAAGATTGATGCCTGCATCATTCCAGGCAGCAGTCTTTGTTTGAAACTTATTGCAAACTAAACTCCTTGCCTGGTATTGTGATTCCTGCAGGCCAGCATGGATCGTACTGATATTGGTACTCTGCTGATCCCAAACGTCAGGATGTCAGACACCGGTACCTACATATGTGTGGGCAGTAACAGCGTTGGCTCAAATAGAGCTGCCATTCAAGTCTCTGTGCGTAAAGGTAAGAGGTAAACCACATAATAACTTAGTAACTGTAACACAGACCAGTGCAGTTATTACTGTATGCATTTTTTATATTTTCAACTCGCCTCTGATGTTTATCAAGAAGTCATGCACAAGAAATAAAAAGGCAATTCCCTTATCCTTCCTGCTGCTATGTCAGATTGTCAGCACCTTGCAATACTACAACATTCACATAGTTGTCACGATCCAGCCTCACCTACTAGCCCTCAGTAGTATGATGTCTATCTGGCGTCAAGTGAATCTGCATTTCACTTGTCCTCCCAGCTGCCATGGTAGAATGTGTATAGCAACATAACACAATTCCAGTTAAATTAAATATATAAATCATAATTCACAGGGAAAGATATCAACTGTATAAACAAATACTAACATTATGGTACATATTTGTTGTTGGTGCGCTTGTCAACAGCAGCCTTTGTCAATAGTCAATACACATTTTCTTAATTATGCTATTGGCAAACCCCAATGTTAGCTATGCATCTATAGTTAATCCAGGTGTTAGTTAACCATTTTTTTGTCAAGTAAAGCAGTGTCACAGACAACAGCTATCAAGTTACAAAGCATAGCCTGATGTTTGTGCTTTCCGGTTTGAGCAGCCGCTCACATTGGGTCAGCCATCACCATCCAGCCCTCTATAGCAGATGTTCAGGAGGGCCAGAGTGTGAACCTCAACTGTTTTGTCCCTGGAAACCCTCCTCCACAGGTGACCTGGTCAAAAGCCAGCGGGCACCTCTCCTCCAATCACCAGGTGGGAACACACACTCACACACACACACAGGTTCAGAAGTCACATCCACACACAGAAGAGGTGAAAAGTGATATTAAATATTTTGAGAAGGAGGCATAAAAACCCAACTGGAAAATATGAAAATAAAGCAAATCGATTCTAAAATGAAATGAAATATGCAGTTATGCATGCTTTTTTAAGTATTTAATTACTGTAAGTAGCATATTCTCAATTACGTTTATAAATACTTACACATAACTATTTAATCTTGTGTTTAATGTTGTGAATATTTTAGTAATCAATTTTAGTAGATGTCATACTTTGATAAACATGATACATTTTATTGCAAATGAAACCTCCAAAGTTAAGGTAAAAATGTAATTTAAGTTAAGTTTAGCATTACACAGTACATTAAACATTGTAGTTCAGCGCTTGGGGAACTCTTACTGTATATTGGTACAGTATTCTCACACTGAGATATGGACTGTTTTGGCTGAAGGTCCTGGGCAACCAGTTGCGTATCCTGTCGGCCACTCCAGATGACTCCGGAGTGTACATCTGCCATGTGCATGGTAACCATGGCTCCTCAGCCCGCCAGGCCTCTGTCTCTGTGTCTGTGACCTCTACATCCTCCCGTAAGTCTTATCATACTGTGCGTGCCTAGTCACATGACATGTAGTCACATGACATGTAGTGCTGCTAGAACTGTTGTACGTAGTCGAAATAAACATTACAGCAACTTACCTTTATTTATATATATTTGACCGAAGTAACTTTATAGTCTCTTGATGTTACAGACCTGTCCAAATATACTGTATGTAGGGGGGTAGGGGTCTACTACTGTTGAATCCACTTTCTTATCTGTACTTGTTTCTACAAAGCTTCACTCATCGACTGTGTTACTCCTGGATGCCAGTTTCTTGACGAGTGCAGTTGTGCACATGGGAAGGTCACTCAGATGTGGGAGGGGCTCGTACTCTTGCTGGGTTTATCCAACCAGCATTCTGGTTGTGGCATGCCCCTCCATTAGTCACACTGCAGTTCACATTACAAGCTTATGTAAGGACGCTTAATATCTGGGACATGAAGGTCCTATACCACAATCTAGGAATATATCTTTAAGGTCCGGCAGATGAATGGCATTTTATTGGCCCCCTTCTCACTGGCCTCTTACAACATATGCAGTATTTAGGAACATCAGCGACACAATGGGCAGGGATGTTGTTGTGTTCACAACACCTCTCGCTGTAATGACTTTTCCACTTGTGCTTTCCAACCCTGCCCAGTGTGTAACCAGAGTGTATGTTTTTCCCTACGGCTGTCTGTGATCTCATCTCTCATTGACTCCCTCCTGGATTTCAGTTATGATTTTAAGTTATTAGGTGGCTGCTTATGTAAGCCACTGCCTCATTCTAATCTAGCTAGGCAGGTTCCTGTGAATAACAAGTCGATTCAAACTCTGACTTTTTTCACCAAGGATGCCCAAAAAGGGCTTTATAACTTCACAAGCTATGCTTAACATATTTTTCTATGCAAAATAAATCCTGTTTATCTTATGAGGCAGGAAAATGTCTTGCGTATGCTACTTTCTGCCTGTATTAAATGATGGAGATGTGTTGAACACACATGCCTCTATGGCCTTATTAAGTATACTTAACACATACCATACATAAGTGCATACTATAGGGTTTTGAGGTTTGTTACAAATTAAACATTGAACTTGTCACTATACCCTACAGTGGGCTGGCCATCGTTATCTTCAGACAAATTAACTAGTTGGTATATTTTTTGTTTACAATATTATTCTTAAAAAGCTCAGAATTTACCTGTGCTCTTACATTGTCCAGCAGACTAAATATAAATATTGCTTGCACTCCCAAAACTATATTTTGCTGATGATTCCTAAAACTGGTACTGAATCAGGTAAAAGAGCATTCCAGTACTGTGCAGTATAGTTGTAATCGATGTGTTTTATGTTGTGATTTCATGTTATGTAACTTTCATGTGCTGCTGTTTTTGGCCAGACATTAGTAATCTCAATGAATTTAGCATCTTTATTTTTTATTATTTAAACATGTTTAAATGCTAAATGTAGAAGGAAATAAATACAAACCTACAATACTAATATGAATGTACACATTGAATATGCCATATGAACATTATGATAATGGATATAGCAATACCATATGTCCTGTAATACTGATATAGCGAACAGTAGTACGGTATTCACACCACACTGCCCTGGTCCCCACCAGGTCTGCAGACCCCCATCATCTCCATTGAGCCCCATAGTGCAGCGGTGCGCATCGGGGACTCAGCCTCATTCAAGTGCCAGGTGTACAGTGGAGCCCAGCCTGTCAGACTGGAGTGGAAACTGTCCAACCAGCAGCCCCTGCCTGGTGAGGGGCGTGGCCACACACACACACACACACACTGTACATAATATAATTAGGTTTTTATTTTCATGTTTTAATATACAGTACTATTTTAATAATCAGTTCCTTCTCTTCCATAGAGGTTCCCAACTCATACTGTATAACTCCCCCAATAAAATCTGCATCACAACTAACCTCTGCAATTTTAAAATCAGCCAAGCTAGCATGCACAGCACTTAACCTCAGCCCCATGCCACTGACAGCAGAGTCAGCGTTTCAGGGTTTCTGCTCTCTTCTATAGTAAACTAGCCTGGCTGCACCCTGCTATAGCTCCCAGCTCAGTGTTGGCTGAGAATATAGTCTATAATCAATGCCGATTGGTTAAGGGCTTCTTCAGGCTAGTTTCAAACCCAAGATCTATGCCCAGTATGATACGGCTGGAAGCAATCCTCAGTGGAGCGCTTCCAGATGTTTATTTACAAGTGCATTTTGGGTCAGACTAACAGTAAGCATCTGATACTAATTGACAACTGGCAAGCCGTAAAATGTAAATACTGTATCTTTCTTTGGCTCAATATCAGTGGAACCCTCCCAACGTTTAATTTATTTCCAAGTTGGAAAACTGTGGTACTACTGCACTGATTAATCCAATAGATGAACTCACATCTGTGATGCTATGCTCTGTCCTGCAGCTAACGTCAACATGGCAGAAGATGGCTCAGTTATTACCATCTCCAATGTCCGTGCCAGCAACCAGGGCACATACCGCTGTGTTGCTAGCAACCTGTTTGGCATCACCCAGAGCATCGTGTCTCTGATTGTCAAAGGTTAGCTAAATGCACGTACACACACATTTCTGTGTTCCAAGGAGTCCACCCGCACCCACATGCAAGCCGTTTAGTCATGAGGCGTGTGGAAGGGCTCCCTCTGGTGGTTGATATTATATTTTACAATATTACGTGTGTTCCCCTCCAGAGACCCCTGTGGCTACTGTCACCCCCAGTGGGACTGTCAGCGTCAGGGTGGGGGAACCTATTAACCTGGAGTGCCAGGCGTCAGGAGAGCCACGCCCCTCGGTCACGTGGCACAGGCTGGACAGAAGCCGTAGGACCATGCTAAGCAGCCCCATGCCCATGGAGTCAAATGCTATTATGCAGGTAGGGTTCTACTACAACCTATGGTGTCACCTGGACTTGCTAGCTGAGGTTAGCCTACGCTAGCTAGCGCTTGCTAACGCTGGTTTCCACAACAGGTGCTAGCGGCTCGCCCAGAGGACAGTGGCGTGTACGTGTGCATGGCCCGCAACAGCGAGGGCACCACGGAGACCAGCGTAGAGGTGAAGGTAGAGGGAAGCTCCCGCCTGCCCTCGGCGCCCATTGCGTCCGTCCCTGAGCCCCTCATGGTCGTGCGGGAAGGACAGACCGCCATGCTGCGCTGTGATGCCCACGGTACACAGACGGAGGTCATGGGTTGACAACGGGACTGCCTTTTTCTCAATATAGCACTGCTATTACAAACATAATAACGTGCAAAATAACTATTTATTTATTTATTTATTTAATGAAAAAATATGTAGTATTTATCTACTCCTCCTATAGCAGACACATTTGTTCTCTACCTTTCCCCATGCCTGTTTATGTACAAATGTGTTTCAAAGCTGGATTGGGGTTCTGGGGGCGCAATAACCCAATTTAGAAGTGTACCTTTATACAGGAACAGTACATACAAGTAGGCCTATATTGATAAAACAATATGCTTTCTATATCTATATTCGCTCTCTATTGTATCTTTGTTTCTAATATCTGTCTATGTAATGGTTGGTATATGTACAATGACAGTACAGTATGTTAAAATCATTGTGCAAACATTGTGTTTCCTTCCCTCCTCTAGGCTTCCCCGCCCCTAAGATCAGCTGGGCCAAGCTGCGTTCCCCGCTGCCCTGGAGACACAAGGTGGTGGACACCAGCCTGCTACTGCCCAACGTGGGGCGCCAGGACTCAGGCCAGTACATCTGCAACGCCACCAACCACATGGGCACCAGTGAAGTCACCATCATGCTGAATGTGGAGAGTGAGTCTAACACTGGACCTGGGCAGCCATCTTTGTATACTGCCTCTCCTTATTCTGACTTCAGCAGTCGTTAATGAATCCCAAATGTACCACATATCTTTTATCAAATATTTTTATATATCATGAATAGTGACAGAAACTAAACGGCAAATATCCATCCTATGAATACATTCTTTTAACTATGCATTATTGCAGCTGTTTCTAACTAATGGAGCTCTTGAGCTAGTAATAGGTAATGGCTAAACAGTTAGCGATAGCAAGCGTATTCAGCGTTGTTATGCGTCAGATATTCGTTATATATTATGACGTATGTAAGTATCCAGCCGTGTTGTGACATCATCTCAACTTATCTCAGCTAATGTTTACTGTGTAGCGCTGTTTTTTTTTATTATACATTATTATTCTATCTAATAATTCTCATCATGCCAGCGCCTCCATACACCACCTCGATGCCCGACGATGTGACAGTGCGCGTCGGTGAGGTGATCAGGCTCCAGTGTCTGGCCCACGGCACACCTCCCCTGACCTACACGTGGACCAAGGTGGGTGGAAGCCTGCCTGCCAGGGCCCAGGTCAGTGGTGGGGACCTGCAGATCAACCTGGCCACCGCCCAGGACGCTGGGAGCTACAAGTGTGTTGCCACCAACCAAGTAGGAGAGAGCCAGAGCCTGGCCAAAGTCACCGTCAGATGTAAGTCATGCTGATAATGTGGCTGACAGTATATGGATGCCATTCGTATAGTGCGTTTATAATAATGTATGACTTATATGTAGGTTAAGCTAACTTTGAAGGTGGTTATTCTTTCCTGTGGTACATCTAGATACATCGATCTAACCTGTAGTGATTATTCCTCTCTTCTGCATTTTCCAAGTGTAACCATATTTTCTTCAGTTCTTTCTTCAACAAGCAGAATTCACATCTGTAATAATTATAAATGATGTTTCTGCTTGCAGCTGTGTTAGGTGGTCAATTATTCAATCTGCTAGGCTTAAGTTATAAAACAGTATTATTATAAAACTGTATTCATATACTCTTTTGTCCTTCACCCTGTAGCCCCTCTAGCGGTACGAGTATCTCCTCAGGTGGAGGTGAAGGCCCGAGGCAACGCGGTGGAGTTCACCTGCTCAGCAGCAGGGGGCGATGACACAAAGATTGAGTGGCTGAAGGAAGGCGGTCCTCTGCCACCAAACCACCATGTTAAAGACGGGGTGCTACGGTGAGAAATCACAGAATTATGAAAGATAAGGGAGATGGTATGAGTCCATTTTATTTATCTCTAAATCCCATTGGCTGTAAACTTGTTTTTCACAATAATGCAGTATGAAGCAGAGGAAGGTTTTAGATGCCGCTGTGTGTGAAGTGCATGCTTGTTTCCCTGTAGGATTGAGAGCTTGGAGCAGAGCAACGAGGGTGTGTACGTGTGCCGAGCCAGCAGTATGTATGGTCAGGCCCAGGACACAGCCAAGCTCACCATCCAAGGTCTGCCCTCCACACCGCCTAATCACCAATATACACACGCCTTATAACACTATAACTTATGTTTAGCAGAGTGGAGGCATTAAAAAACATACTTATTACAGTGTATTGATACATTATTTTCACATTTTTACAGTTAGGCCTACTCCCTCAAGTCCATTTCACATATAAATCAATGACAAATGCTAACCGTAACCTCCATCTGGACAAGAACATCCCCCTACCCAACATAAATGAATGAAATATAAGGAAGAAAAAAGTGTGAAATGTCGGGATCTGCCTTTACCATTGACATTGCATAGTGGTCACTGCATTACGGTGGCCTGTGGCAGCTCCGATTGCATTCTATTCCATTCTGTCGTACGCTGTTCCTCCCAGCTCTTCCCAAGGTGATGATCAACGTGCGCACGTCCATTCAGACGGTCATGGTGGGCAACGCGGTGGAGTTCGAGTGCCAGGCCATCGGGGAGCCCCAGCCCACGGTCAGGTGGAGCAAAGTGGGCGGGGCTCTGCCGGCGCACGTGGCGGTGAAGGGCGGCATGTTGCGTATACAGCAGGTGATGGAGGCGGATGCAGGGGAGTACCGCTGCACTGCCACCAACAACGTGGGCTCGGTCCAGTCGCAGGTGGTCCTCAATGTCCAGTGTAAGTGTGCAGTGTAATGTGCACATCAGCTAGAGCTACTGTATAGGAATGATGCTTACATGTGGCGTTCTATCAGTGTGTTAGACCCTGCTTCAGATAGAGGCTCTTCCAGAGGCACAGGTGGTAACAATGTTATACATATACAGTAATTATGTTTAGATATATCATTTTAAATCAGTATGTTAATGTGGAATTCTATGTCAGTGTGTTAGACAACCGGCATAACCTTGCTTCCAGACACATATGAGGTGACAAATGTTGCGTATATGTACTGTATACAGTAATTATGTTTAGATATATCATTCTAAATCAGTGTGTTTTTCAATTTGCATAGCCCTCCCTCAGATAGAGGCTTTTCCAGATATTAAGGAGGTGACGGTTGGTTCAGACGCTGTCTTTCCCTGCCTGGCCACTGGGTACCCTAAGCCTCAGATCAAATGGTCCAAGGTAACAAGTCACAACTATTTCTGTCAACAAAAACAACTACCCCATACAATAAGACCCAGACATGAATAACACAGCGCCTGAGCCGGTTGTGTTTGTTGGTGTTGGCAATGAAGGAGTCTTATGTGTCACACAGCTGGGAGAGGAGCTTCCTGCAAAGTGTTCCCAGGACGCCAATGTCCTGACGGTGCCTCGTGTCGCCCAAGAGGATTCTGGGACTTATGTATGCACAGCCTCCAACAAGCAGGGCAAGGTGGAGGCCTTCACAACACTACAAGTTCACGGTTAGTCATAAGTTAGTCTCATATCTGCCTGCACACAACAACTAGACAGCAAGTGGACATGAAGCGTAGCTTTTCACTAAACTTTACTACACTTTGCTACACACTACACAACCCTCACAAGTGTGGCACTATACAGCCATGGAAAACAGTAAAAGACCACTGCAGCAATTTCTCTGGATTTACTTTGTTTATTTAGATTTTATTTAAATGTAATATATGTATTTTTATTTTTGTTATATTTAAAAAAAAAAAGTAGTGTTTAGTGTTATTTTATTTATTTGACACTATTAATATGGATGTTTTAGCAAACCATTACAAGCCATTACCTGTACATAACATGTTTAATTGTGTCTGTTCAGAGAGAGTGATGCCCTACTTCGAACAGGAACCCTTATCCTACCTCACTCTACCTACCATAAAGAATGCCTATAAGGCTTTTAGCATTAAGCTCACCTTCAGACCTGACAATGTTGATGGTAAGAATGCCCCCTGTTTTCATTACCAGCTACTAGCCATATGGCTTTCTGTTGTTAAATGAGTCATTTTGTTGTGTTTAATGTGCTTTGATTTCATTCACTCTCTCTGTCTCTCTCTGTGGTGTGAAGGGCTCATACTGTATGCCGGTGAGTTTTAGTGCTTGAGAGACGCAATAGCTCAAGACTGATTCTGGCCGTGTTGCTTTTTGGGCTGCATTAAACTTGATTGTAATGCATCCCAACTTAGTCGAGCTGTGCAAGCTACCGTCCAAGATGCTAAATGCAGAATGTATCCACGCAGGCTTTGTGGCTGTGATCACACAACCAGCTGTCATAGTGTCTACAGTAAACTTTAGGCTGTTGACGCTAAACACCATAACGGATGGTGTTGTGACATCTGTCAGCTTTTTAAAGATAGCTGCAACAGGGCACTGCTGCTTAGAGAACCTTGTATCAAAGACTTGGATACTTGGACATCCGTTCCGCACATATTTTTCTGTCAGTTAATTTTTTCAACATTATTGGTGTTTTGAGTTGTGGCTGAATACCCACACAGGTGTTTTGAGTTGTGGCTGATTAGATCATAGACAATGGGCGTAGCTATAGTATAAACTGTATATACTGTATACAGTATACTGTACATTGTGTGTCAATAGGACAATGGTCTAATTTGCCTAATCAACCTGTGGGTACAAATGTTAAAAAATAAATAATAATAATAAGTTGGAAACACTATCAACATAAGGCCATGGCTGACACTATATCTATAATATTTTATTGTGTAACACAATTTTGACCATGGGTTATATTTCAAATTCAATGTGAAACACCTTTTAATAGTCCACCTCTCAAAACATTCTATACAACTAGTGTACATTCCTGAATGTACACATCCATATTCAACAATGTCAGGAAGCATGTTATTTTATGTATTTATGAATGTCTGTGTGGCACGATGAGCATGTTCTGCTGGCATGTGACGAAGATCAGGTGTCGCAGTGTGGATGGAAGCACAGTGAGGCCAAGGCTGGTTATGAGGACGTGATCTCACTTTGGTCGGCTCACACCTATTCTCTCTGTAGCATGCTGCATTGCCATTTAGCTTGCACTAGGTTTTATCCATGTGGCTGTGTACTGTAAATGCAGTATATGAGAATCACTGTGCAAGACACGTCCATATTAAAGCCCCTGCACACCCAACCAGGTGGTTTGTGTTATTCGGGCAGATTTGTCCTCTCATCAGGACAGTCTGGGTGAATGTATTTATTATTGGTTCCTTTGAACAATACAGTTTTCTGACCTCAATTTGCATTATAGCTCTGCCCAGAGAGTCATGAGAAGCAGTCAATTATTTTTCTAAACAAATTATCTTTTTTGCTGACTAAATAATAATTGACACAGAAAGATTGATAGCTTGCAGTGTGTGTGTGTGTGTGTGTGTGTGTGTGTGTGTGTGCGCGTCTAAGAGTGTGTCTGTACTCTATCATACTGACTCCAGTCACTGTTTTTAGGCATGATCCTCTACAATGGCCAGAGAAGGACCACTGGAGCAGACTTCATCTCCCTGGGACTGGTGGGCGGCCGGATGGAATTCAGGTCAGTCTAGTTCAGCTCTGATTTCCATTGTTCTTGTGCTCAGTTCCTGGAATGCTTCATAATAATATAAACAGTTCAGTAAGCCATTCAGGAGTGGAATGCACTGGGCCATTGTATAAATAAATGTACGCTGGTTATGCATTTACACATGTACAACTAATGATTAATTAACAACATGTAAACTATGTACATATTGCTTAATGATTCAATAAAGAATAACTAAACCCCCCAAACCACATTTTTAGTGTGAGAAAGCCTTTGTAGAAGAAGCTCTCCACAACTAAAAGGGCTCTAGGGGTTTGATCACCCTTTAATCAGCCATCATGAAATGTCTCTCCTATCTGTATTGACGATGTTGATTACCTCCTCTGCAGGTTTGATGTGGGTTCTGGCATGGCCAGCATCCGTGACACCAACCCTCTCAAGTTGGGAGAGTTCCACACAGTGAAACTGCATCGTAACCTGACACTGGGCTACATGGTTGTAGATGGAGGAGAGCCCATCAATGGTAGCTCTCAGGTAGGACAGTCATCAGATTCACATGGAATTGTACTGATGGATGATGGATGATGGATGGCTTGGCGTCTATGAAAAATTTTATTTTCGCATAGCTAAGGCACTCCTGTGACTATCCCCATTTATCATATAGCTAAATATAGCCAGTCCTATAGATACAAATGTGCTTGCGTTGTAAATAATAACATAACATTTTCCAAACAATCTTTAGTTTAGTTACTAGTTGTTAGTTTAAGTAAATTACTTTAGGTTTATATTATATTTGACCTAACTCAAGCAGTGACTCAGTTACCTAAGATAATGTGTTATACAATACATAATGCATATTTCTGTCTCTTGTACCTTCAGGGCAAATTCCAGGGGCTGGATTTGAATGAGGAGCTTCATGTGGGTGGTTACCCCAACTATACTGCCCTGGCCAAAACCACTGGCATTAACACAGGCTTTGTTGGTAAGACGTGATCCTATTCATATCACTCGTCATGTCTGTGTCAGTCTTAGAGCTTGTGGTGTTGATCTGGTCTTGTACTTTGGTCTTTTCCAGGATGTCTCCGTCAGTTAGTCATCCAAGGTGAAGAGGTCATCTTCAAAGACCTTGACCGCAGTTCCACCGGAGTCTCAAACTGCCCCACCTGCAAAGACCACCCGTGCCATGTCAGTTACGGCCAGTGACCCATACAAATGCCCTGTATACATGTTTTTAATGCAGCTCAGTCATTCATGTTTTACATCACGCTTTGCTTGTAGGGTCACAAGAACACATTGAACCTTAAAGTAACGGTGAACTTTGACCTTTGCCATTTGTTTGCCATTGTAAAAAGGACAAAGTATATTATGGTAATATGGTTTCACAAAACTCTAGCTATCAACAGTCTCCAACCAGTCTCAAAGACAGCCAGTGCAGACGCAATGAAAGCCAAATAAGAGTCACTTCAATACGAACAAATACAATTAAATACAGTCAGGTTGATATCACGTCAAAATAAATATACCAGAGTAACGTTTCCATTTGTCTAGAACGGAGGATGGTGTGAGGACTCAGAACCAAGCTTATATAAATGCACCTGTCCCAGAGGATTTACTGGCACCAACTGTCAGCACCACTCCTCGATGCATTGCCACGCAGGTACACAGGGCAGACAGAAGTACTACAGTATATATATATATATATATATATATATATATATATATATATATATATATATATATATATTGGGCAGACAAGCACAGGCAGTTTATATATATGATATATGTATACTGTATATATACAGTACATATACAGTATATATACTGTATATATACTGTATGTGCAAGCTGTATACAGTACATACATCTTGGCATAAAACAAAGTGTGTCTCATCTCCTGTGTCTCTGTGTTTTCATCGATGCATTATGTACTTCCTACAGAGGCCTGTGGACCTGACGCCACCTGTGTCGCCAAGTCAAGTGGCGTGGGCTGGGAATGTCGCTGCCACCTGGGCAAGTCTGGAGACAAATGCATGGAGGGTAAAGAGAAACGTCTTGGAAATAATACATTTACCAGCGTAGGCACCAGCATTTATTCAAAAGGTATACAGTTAACTGAATCTCTCCCTCGCCAGGAGAATTGGTGACCACTCCCTTGTTTGACGGAGAGGAGTCCTACATCGCTTACCCTCCCCTGACCAACATCCACGACGACCTACGCGTCGAGCTGGAATTCAAGCCGATGCACAGACATGGGCTGATGTTCTTCTGCGGCGGGACGAAGATGAAGGTGGAGGACTTTGTGACTGTTTCCATGGCAGATGGACATGTGGAGTTCAGATATGAACTGGGCACAGGTGAAATGATAGGCTTTGTCTATATACTGTATGACACTTAGATTCACAACCTCTGCTTTCATCTCAACATTGACAGATGTTCAACATTCTCCCAAGTTCTGTAGTACATCGCTCTGGTTCCTTAATATCACTCATAACTATTAGGTCTCTGTAGAAAGGCACAAGGTATCTCAAAACATCCTGTGGGTGCATCTTGGTTCTCAGGCCAGGCCATTCTGCGTAGTCCTGAGCCTGTGTCTTTGGGACAGTGGCACAGAGTTGTGGCAGAGAGAAACAAGAAGGATGGCTACCTGAGAGTAAACCATGGTTCTGTGGAGAGGAAGTCCTCTCCTGGGAAGGCCCAGGGCCTCAATATCCACACCTCCATGTTCCTGGGAGGAGTGCCCTCCATGGACATCCTGCCAAAACCCGCCAATGTCAGCGAGTTATTTGAGGGCTGTATTGGAGAGGTGAGAACTGAATGCAGATATGTAATTTGCATAGGAGTGTCCGATTCACCTGTAATTACAATGAACTTGGTATGCTGAAATCACTGCTAAAATTACCATTGTCATTGGCTATGTCCCACTTTGTTCCCATATATTCTATATAGTATATGAATTATAACAGTCATTTAATTAACCAAACGTATTCAAACATGTGCAATACAGTACAAGATGATAGGTAGATGCTGCATAAATGTATAATTGTCTTGCATCTTCAGGGCATTTCTGCATTGTCCCATTGCGCCTTGTGTTTAGGTTCTGATCAACAACAAGAAGGTGGATCTGTCCTACAGCTTCACAGAAAGCAATGCTGTCCGAAAGTGTGTGGACAACAGTCCCTGTGATCGCCGGCCCTGCCTGAATGGAGGGCACTGTATGTCTAATGCAGAGTATGAATACCAGTGCCTGTGTGACGATGGCTTTGACGGTGAGTCCTCCTTTGAAAGTACTGTCTAGGTGCATGAGTGTGCTTGGTGAAACACATCTTCCAGTTGGTTTAAGGTTATATAGGGTTGAATGGCGTAAGCTGTACGTACTGTACATATTATATAGCAGCCGCGTAGCCACGGGTGGGCGTGGGTGTGCGACCACCACCTAATTAGAACCACCGCCCACCAAACCAGTTTGGTATTTCATTTTTTGATGTTAAGATAAACACTTGTTTGTATTAGTAATCAGTCGCCAAATATTCTATTTTATACATTTCAATTGTTATTTAATAATCAATGTAAATTATGAGTGTAATGCCCCCACTAAACTAGCCACAATATTCGAGCGGTCTGGTGTTAACAGGCGACAGGTGTCATGCCCAAAAGTGATTGTCCTATAAAATGTGATTGCCGTCCGTCTGCAGTTGCTTTTATCTAGATAAAATTATTATTGGCTATAATTTCCCATGTATAGGCTATATGTGTTTCTTTGCTAAAATATAAATATAATAATTAAAAATATGGGGATATAATCCTAAAGTGCACTTATTCATACGGTGATCACTTTTGGGCACGACACAAAGATAAGGCAAGACAAAAAAAGCCCTTTTTGTCTTTCGTTTTCAAGTTACCGTAGCTAAACTGAAGACATGGATATATGTAGCACTGTTTTTTTTATTATACATTATTATTCTATCTAATAATTCTCATCATGCCAGCGCCTCCATACACCACCTCGATGCCTGACGATGTGACAGTGCGCGTCAGTGAGGTGATCAGGCTCCAGTGAAATATGTTTTCGTTGCTCATTCAAGCAGATGCCGGTTTGAAACAACCAATTTTTTATGAGAAACTATAACACTCGTTGACACTGCTATTTTTAACTGGGGGTTTAACATGGACCTATATAGTACATGCAGTGTTTTCCAAGAACGGTTAGCATACACATGTTTGCCCAGAGCCAGAGGAAGAACCATACACCGTCCCTTTCACTTCAAGCGCCTGCTTTGGTGAGAGTAAGCATCAGGCTGCAGACACATGCAAAATTTATATTTGCCTCCCATTCACTTCCAATATGAGCGAAGGTGCGAATAAAACATTAGCGTCCTGTGGTGAAGCAATTTGCATAATTTCGTACAGACTAAAGTTCAACACTGATTAACTTTGATCTAAATACACAGCCTCAACCAACATTAGGGATATTGTCTGGTTGAGGCCACAGCTGGCTGCAGTGTTGGCTATAGTTTTCTCAGTGAGGCAGGATGGATTGGAGTAGGCATTGAGTATGAATTTCGGAAGGCGATGATCCATTGCCTGCAGTTTTTGGCTTACTTAGCCTACATGTGACTGCAGCCTCACCCTCCTGGCTGCCGGTGAGCATTGATGATCATATGGATCAATTGATCGACATTGTTATTACGAACTGCACAGTGCGCACATGCTGTCACTACTATCAATTGAAACTGCACGAATAATGTTCAATGTGCTAAAATCACAAACATAATCTGCCGGCATAATATTGTAGACCTACTAATCATTGGCCAGTGCAATTACAAAACTGGCAGTGATCACAAAAATAGTAATATCATACTACTAGTCTTGTAGCCTACTTGCACAAATAGCCTACAGGTTAAACTAATAGGCCTATTAGACAAATTGTTATTGCCCACCTAGTCTCATGTATGCCCTCCCACATGCACATTTCTGGCTACACTACTGTTATATAGCACTACAATTACAATGTTATTTATTTGGGTTTATTGATGAGAAGGTTAACCTTTCACCCCTGCTGCGTGAGCCAACAGGTGACCACTGTGAGATAGTGAAGTACGTGTGCCAGAGCCACATTGAGTGCCAGAACGGTGGCAGCTGTGTGAGCGGTCATTGTGTGTGCACCGCAGGCCACACAGGTCCAAACTGTGAAGAGGGTGAGTGCTGCTTATTATGCGTTAGCATAGCTGTGTTTAGCTCTGGAGTGCCAGTGGACAAAGCATCCCTGCTGTATAGCTATATGACACCCTTCACCTCCACAGCACACATGCTAACATCCACAAACATTCACCAGCACAGTAAACATGAATAAGCCCTGCCCAATAGACCTGGCCGGCTGCTGTCCTCACTATAATGGGATATTCTTGGTTGGGTTCTTGGTCCTGGTTAGTCCTGATGAGGGGACGGAGTCTGTCTAATTCCTGCACTGTCATTGCTATATCCCGCACACACAGGCCAGGTCTCCGGTTTCCCCGAGGCCCAGTGGAAGTCGGAAGGTAGCGGGGCTAATGGTACAGTATCTCAACACTCCATTTGCCTGATATGACCGTGACTAACAGGGGTCCTGTTCACCTCGAGGGGCCCCGTGTCTCTTCCAACCCCAAACTCAACTCGTCTGCTGCTGCCTAACTTTCAAGCGCACATACTGTATCACACAAGCCCAACACTATACTGTACACGGCTATGCCTGTCTCTGTGCCGAGCCCGAGACAGGGTCCTTACCCCCTTGGAAACGCCGCTAGAGGGGAATTCTGCATCTTTGTGAAATATAGCGCTAGAGTTATCAACTGGTTTGTGTGCCGTCAGTAGTTTTAAGGCCCGTGGCACTTGTTATGGTACGCTGGTTATGGTATGGTAGGAGAATGTAGAATTCCCCTTCTTTACATACTCTTCAACATCCTGTCATGTCCTGTGATATACGTACATCTACTGACTGCAATGTTAAACAATGTCTCTGTCCTCCTCAAACCTGCCTTTCCAAACAACAAACAGGCTCCAATGTGTTTTTCTGATTCTGAACTTACAATGTGATTATATGTGAACATTTATATTACACTGTGTATCTACAATGCACCCATAGCAGTTTTACTTATTTTCTCTTTAAACTAACAAAGGGATAGTGATGTTGTTTGGGCCTGTTGACATTTTAGCATATACTGTATGTATATTGTCAGTGTGCATGGAGTCAGGATCTGGGTGAGTTTTCAGATATGGTGTTTGTCTCACCTGAATGGTCAGATACTATTGCGTGTGAGGAATGGCAAATGACTTGCTGCTTTGGTGAGGACTGTGTTGAGTCAGGTGCCTGGTTTGACTGGTCCAAGATGTTTTGTATATGGAGTTTGGACCCATATATTTAAAATATCTGTTAGAGATATTTTAGTTGACTTGCATCTGCACTTTCTTATGCAGAATCTAACCAAGACTGTGACAAGTGCGTTATTCCCATTTTGCCTCCAGAGGGCCCCAAATTGAGCACAACACAGTTGTGTGCAGCTGTACGCAGCAGACCTTCAAGCACTATTGTAAACACTGATGGCTAAATTTCTGTTTTTTTAGATTCACCCTATCCGTATGCAGCTCACTTCCATGATGATGGATACATTGCTCTTCCCAAACTGATTTTCCCTCGAAGGTAAATGTCCACAGTGACTTGCAGTAATGCATTACTAGCTTGTGTTACATGCATACTGCTGAAGGAAGCCCTAAAGGTGGGCTGGGCTTGTCGTGGATCAAGCCTAGCCTAGTCATTAGGCTATCCTGTCCCAGTGATTATTGTAAGGGCCTGATGTTCTATGTTGCAGTGCCCCTGACTCTCCAGAGACCATCGAGCTGGAGATCCAAACCACCTCCTCTGAAGGCCTGGTTCTGTGGCAGGGAGTGGTAGGTGTTCTCCCTGAGCCTACAGCTCACAAACCACATCTTATCTTAGACCATTTCCCCCCTGCATCTCATATTCACCCTAACTGTTTAACCAGCACCTTCGTGTATCCCATATAACATTTGTATTCAACCATTAGCTGACATTATAGTCGATCTCATGCTTGCCTGTATGTGATAATGCAACACTGACACAAGGACTGCATGTCCTTATAAACCCCCCTCACTGACTGAACGGCATTAATCTCTGCACTCATTGGTCGATTCCCGTACCACTGAGGCTGTCACTTACACCTCTGAGTTCATCATTATGCATGTTGCCCAGTTTTGCTCCGCTAATCTGACTCACCCTCCATTTCCCTCAGGACACCAATGGCACACGCCATTTGCGCAAGATGCATGCTAGTAAAAAGGTATCCACTCAATCACAAAAACACTGCTATCTGCACAATGTATGTAACGTGCACAGGAACGTGTGCACTGCTGTGAGAACCATCTTGCTTTGAAATGAATACGAACGTGGAATGATTTACTGCTTGTATTGCACTTCAGTCATTTTCTTTTCGCATTGCTGTCTTGCATGGACACACTTATTTTACACATATTAATACAACATGGGTTCTACTGTATGTATGTACAATGTTTGCGTCATGTATGTGCAGTATTTAGTTCTGAAATTAAAAACTACCGGAGCTGACAGCAGTCAAAACACATCACGCATGATTTCTGTTACCAACTAATGTGTGTTTCACAGGACCTGGGAGAGAATGGTAAAGGCAAAGATTTCATTAGCCTGGGGCTGAAGAGCGGCCATCTTGTTTTCAGGTGAATAGATGTAATCATGGTTTGGCAATGAAGCATATTTATCCAGAATCTGAGACTGGTATAGAGAGCCGAAGTCACTTCCGTGTTATGGGACCTTAGTTTGGAAAATATATTTATGGTAGTCAACGGCGAGAATACAATTATTTTTAAATCCCGTTAGAATTGTGACACAAAGCACACATATGATGTTTGACTATTTAAAATAACGTTTTTCGAGTCAAGAAAGTCTCAGTTTGTCGTGCATTTGTTGAAGTATAAGACTGTGAAAATATGTAATTAGTAAGACTACAAACCCTGTGTCCTGTAAGTGTCATGACAAACATGACAAACAAACTGCAATGTTCTTGACTTGAACAATTATCTTTTATATAGACACACATCATATGTGTACTGTACTGCGTATCACAATTTAAACAGGATTTAAAAATAATTGTATTCTCACCTTTGACTACCAGAAGTGATGACTCTCTATTGAAAGTGATGACTGGCTTCCATTGTGAGGAGCACCGATGAGCAGCTGCATGACTAGTCATATTTAGCAACAGTAATGATAATTATGTATCACCTAGCTACCAGTTGGGCAGTGGAGAGGCTTCGATCAGGTCAAGGGAGCCTATCAACGATGGCCAGTGGCATAAGGTCACAGCAGTGAGGTATGACTCACATTCACATATACAGGTTGCATTCATTTCATGTTGGCATGTCTGTGTTTTTCCTGAGATATACATTTTTCTTCAGTACACATTTTGCTTTCTCCGCAGGACTGGGAAAGATGGCTACGTCCAGGTAGATGGGGGAGCCATGCAGCATGGTCAATCGAAAGGCAGAAGCCTCATGGTCAATACTAAAGGCAGCGTTTTCCTGGGTAAGGGGATATTAAGGCACTTTAGGAGGGCTCTGTAGCCTTAAAGCCATACTGCATACTACATACTGACACCCTTGAACATGCAAGAGAAATGTATCAACACAATTAATGTCCAACACGGACATAACGCCCAACAGAGAAAGTAGCAACAATGTGTGGATAGAATTACTGTAGGTAGAAGAAAAACATCTTAGAGTAGTGTTTTTCAACCACTGTGCCGCGGCACACTTGTGTGCCATTAGAGATCGGCAGGTGTGCCGTGGGAAATTTTCTAATCTCTCTTAATTTGGATATCATCTTGATGTTCATCTAAGCAGGCCCAGGTTTCACACTGAGTGAGTATAAACAAATTGAGAGACCAAATTGTCTTTAAATATGCTGTATTAGGCTACAATGCGTCATGGAGTAATTATTTTGTTTGGTGGTGTGCCGCTGGATTTTTTCAAGAAAGAAAATGTGCCGTGGCTCAAAAAAGGTTGAAAAACAGTCTTAGAGTGTGAAATAAAGGCAATATTAAAGTGTTAACACTTGCAAAATGCTTGAGTGCCACTAGATGGCGCTTAGTCACAAAATATTGCTCAGCCTGATTCTAGCACATTCTAGACCAAAGACAAGGATGAACTAATATTTGTGTGTGTGTGTGTGTGTGTGCGTGTGCCAGGCGGAGCCCCAGAAATGGCTGCTCTGACAGGAATGAAGTTCTCGACGGGCATGAGGGGCTGTGTGAGGAACGTGTCTCTGATGAATGCCATGCCAGGCCAACAGCCTGCCCAGGCCATCGACCTTCAGGCCCTTGCTGCCAGTGGAGTCAACGTGCAGCCATGCATGTCATAGACCGCAGCACGCCCACACACACACACACACACCCCAGAGGTTGTGGAGTGACATTACACATGCTCACACACACCCGGCACACACAGAGAGACTGACTTAAACTTGGTGCTTTGCTGATACCAAAAGAAAGAAAGAAAGAACGAAAGAAAGAAAGAAAGAGAGAGAGATTCATAACAACAGAAAGGATACTTTTTTTGTCTCTGTGTGCATTAAAACCAAAAGAACAGAAAGGAAATTTGAAACAATATTAACCAGTCTTCTTTTCCTGAGCGTTGTTTTCTCAATGAAGGACTAATAACAGGATAACCCCTACTGTTTACAGTACGTACTACCCAGATGTAGCTTTAGCCATGAGAAGAGTACAACATACAGTAGTAGATCTTCTGCAATGGCTCAGATCCTATGGAGCATTTTACAGCACTGAATCTTAATTTATATACATATGATTATAAATATATATATATTATATTTGTGGGGGAAACATGCAAACTAACCTTAACTGCTCTTTTTCTTTCATAGAGTATTCTTTGTTCTAATACTGTGTGTCCAGGGCTTTTTAACAGCCTAACTGTATTAATACTTGAAAACATTTAGGCCTTTTCCTTCATTTCTTTCGGGGAACCGTTTAGGGCAGGCGTGCCTGCAGTCCTATGAATATTGTGATTGGGGGCGCACACGTGGTGGTGGAGTTTCCAAAACACAACTCAGGTTAAGACGTGTAGAAAATAGATAATATCAACGCTAACAATGCATATTAGTAATACCGGTGTATTTACTTGGCTTAAATGTCTCTGACGGACACTGCTTGCCTTTGTACAGCGGTTGCCTCTTCTTTTTTTATCAAACAAAATAAAAGGTAAAAATCCTGGTGCTGCCGTCAGACGTGAAGGTACAACCGACAATCAGATTGTTTTCCATCTGATGTGAGGGTGTTAAAATCCCTTCATCACTAGGCCAGATGTGTATATAAATTTAATATACATGTCTGGCCTATTGAGGCCAGACTATCTTTTCATATACATGTCTAGTTACAATTAATATTATCAATAGTAACTAGACA